>CM062820.1:1241061416-1241356176 GCA_031772625.1 Pinus tabuliformis | reverse complement strand
CTATAAATATTTTTGTTTTACCACAATGAATTGGAAAAATTGTGGGCCACGTAAAGGCTTAGGATAGATGGAAAAACATATATGTTATTTTATGTATCTGAATTTGTAATTTGTAATTTATAAATAATACAAATTATGGCCAGTCATAAAATTATGGGAGAAAGTGCTAAAAGTGAGTTTGACTTGTGAGACAGTTAGAAAACATTCCTCTCCCTAGAGATAAATAATCTTAGTTTGGATAAGGGAGACAAGGGGGATGAGAGGGAAGAAAATCCTGAGGAAACCTTGAAGACTTTTTACCTAGTTGGAGAAGGTCCAAGTGAGTTGAATGAAGCTGTAAGCTCATGAATTTGTGGGTAGGATGCTGCCAAGGAAGGATTCTTGAGTTTGTGGGCCAGTGGAATCCAAAATGAGACCTGTGTGATCAATTTAGCCCAAAGACTAGACCTGGTGAAGGTCAGAGAATGTCTAGGGTTGGAACTATTTTGGTCACTTATCAATTAACTGTCTGGAGTTGAAACTAAATCAGGGGGAGAATTGGACATAATTTCCATTCTCATTGGTTTAGTGGAGCACTCTTATCCATGTGATTTTGTGGCTGGACCAGACAATGCATAAAGATAATTATTCGACTTAATTTTATGACAAGCTATTTTCTATCTCATTCCTAT
The DNA here is from genome assembly GCA_031772625.1 of Pinus tabuliformis. NCBI lineage: Eukaryota > Viridiplantae > Streptophyta > Pinopsida > Pinales > Pinaceae > Pinus > Pinus tabuliformis. Next base: position 1,241,355,505 of record CM062820.1, on the reverse strand, counting down.
AGGTAAACTTTACTGTGATAAAAATTAAGTTCCAAAATAAGGTTACATGATTTTGTATAACATGAAAGATGGGGAGGTCTTACATGTAAATTTTGAGAACTCGGTTAACAGATATGTGATTGAATGAATTTAGGCATTTCTTTCATAGAATAATGTTAAGGAAATGCATTTGAATAGTAAAGTATATGGTTAGCCAGTTTTTCTTCATTAACCATAATATTTGAATGTACTATATATATGAGGCCAAGGAAGGTCCACATCTGTGTATCAATGATAAACTATTAAAAAAACATAGAAAAGAAACTTGAAAATTTGTGAAAGATTTTGTTATGAGTTTATCTTGTTTGAATTGGACTGAATAGTATACTTAATAAAGAATTTTATTGGATTCTATACAGTGAAATAACTCTCTGTCATCCAAGTCTTTTTATGTGGTATTCACGTTCCAGAAAACACATTACACAAAATTAGTAAATTATAACACATGGATGAGAATAGGAAAAACTGTAAAGAAGGGTAAAGTGATTTAGAAAGGAACATAAATGAGTAAATTTACAACAAAGAAGTAATATATCAGGTCCCTGTACTTTTATTAAATCTATACAAGCATCACAGTGACGAGTCATTATAATGACTCTTATTACATATTGAACAACATGGGTAAGAAAATATTAGAACCGGAGTTTCCAGATTTACCCTTAAGGCCAACCAACGAAGGTCAACGAAGGGATGGTTTAGTCCTGTGGTTGTAATAGGGGTAAAACATAATGTACAGGCCTTAAGAGGGACTATATTTAACAAAATAATCATTCAAACTGGAGAATAATAGAGTCTTGCTAAAACAATTCGTTACCATGTCTATGTATACGATGGGAGGAAAACCTGTGTCACCAAACAATTACCTTAATATGTATATAGATACCGAAAATAATGATGAACCAAAACATGAGCATGCATAACAAAATTACCATAATAATAGAAATTGGAGGGAATTCCAATAATATCCGCAAGACTGTCGGTAAGTACTTTAAGAAGAAAAAAATCCCCTTCTGGGTAAGGGAAAAATATTTTGGAAAATTACAGTATTGTCAAACTTCAACCATTAAATACATTTGAAAAACTAGGCAGAGATTCATATAATTCAAGCCGAGATCACCAAACAACAGATAATCATTAATGTAAAAAACTAACCAAACAAATCCAGAGACCGGGAATCCGAACATGGTATATTGTTTAAATGCAAGAAAACGAAAATATACAACCAAGGTAAACCCTAAGTCAAAACAAATAAAATCGTAAGCTAATATAACCCTCGATAAGGAGTAACCACATGCACCTGGGGAAAATGAAATCTGAACCGGAGGAGAACGTGACAGACCAAGAATATGTGGTGTGCATGCTTGGGTAACAAATTTTCCCTGCAACCATTTTAACGGAAAAATTACACCGTGACATTATTATTATTAAACTACCAACTAACAAAGATTCTTTCATTAAGAAAAAGAGGGTAGGGTTTCAACGTCTGAACTTTCCAAGCTGCCATACATTGAGAAAATCGTACCAAAGGTTAATTCTACAGAAAAATAAATAGTCGAATAATTTAGTTATGGTAGCCTACGCGAAATCCTTAAAAAAGAAGAAGCTCTCAACAAATGACAAACCCACCATGAAGAAACGATTGGTTGAACCAAAAAGTTGAACGATGATGAAGTAGAACATTTCAACGGTGAAGGAATCACATAAGCATTTGTTGAAGGCATGGAGTAACTAGAGAATTGCAAGAAAACCGAAGTACCCAAAGAAGTTATAGAACCAAATTACCCGACAACGACTCTTTCGTATGACCAGCCATAACTGGAGGAAAACCAAGTGGTTACCCATAGCCCCCACAAAACACCAAGCACTAGCGAATGAGGAGTGGTCGTGATCAATGTTCGAAGAGCCTCCATGTGGCAGAACAAAAGTCTCGAGAACCTGTGGCATCCAACAAGAGTCAAGTCGGTTGGCCTCCACTATAAGTCAAATATTAAACCCTGATTCTATAGTTTAGGTACCAAGTTTAAAATATGCACATGGGGAAGGGGAGCTAACCTTAGAACCTGAAAAGTAGCATTGATATATATTCAAATTATTGATGGGCCAAATAAAACTATGTGAGAACCTTAGTATTGACAAATCTGATATTTAATACAAATAAACTCTCATGTCATGAGTATATGTATACTTATTTCTCCATAATTGTTTACATTAAGTAAGTCAAGATAAATGTCGAGAAGTAGAGATTAAAATTAATAACTTTATTTCTTATGGTTGTGTATGGATATCTGTGACTATATATATATATAAATTAAAATAAATTTAAATAATAATTATTCATATTAATAACCGTGATATTTGAGAAGATATAATCATAAACATATAATAACTTTAAAAAATATTAATAAGCATACAATTAGAAATAAAAATATTTCAAAATACAAAAACGTAAAATATACATAATAAAAATATCTATAAATTAAAATCTATTTGATAGTAAAATATATTCTTAATCATATTTCAAAATTTCATATTTAAATTTATTTAATAGGTATATCAAAAATTAATATTCACAATAAAACTTTTTTCAAAGTTATCTTCTATTGATCACCAATTATATGCATAACACATTAAAAATTTAACTTTTAACAATTACAAAATATGTAAAATGAAAATGCATGTAACTATATGTATTATCAACATTCTCATAAAATTAAAATTAAGAATGTTTATATATAGATATTTGAAATTTATATAAAATATAAATAAATTTTATGTTAGACAACTAATCCTTGGGATTAGGTTTGTGTTAGTGTGATTAGTTATTAGAGTCCAAGAAAACCCGGAAACTGATTCAATAGTTTCTTGTATGTATTTATATGTACACTATGTACATCATTCATTGAGATCAATTATGAATATACAATTGAATTTGGTTCCTAGTTTGTTGTCTTACAATGGTATTAGAGTGGAGGTTCAACCACCCTATTGATTGAGTTGAGCCACTAGTTTTGTGGCATTCTTGAGCGTTCGTCCTTTCTTGGTGGACTGCCATTAGAGTTGAGTGCTTCCTGGTTGAAGAATTCATTTAACGAGAGGTACATTGGAAGTGGAGATAATGTTTGACCATTAAATTAAATGGTGAATCTTCCATGATTAAAAAAAATGGTGAAATTTGAAACACTAGACTGAGTATGAATAGAGATGTGAACAATATTGTTGTTTATCGAGATTGGTTACAAACAAACTCCAGTAAAATTCATTCTCTAAAGAAGGTCTACCAGCCTATTTGCAATACCATTGTGCACCTCGCTGTGAGTGATTTTGTTGAACTAAATGGTAAGTTGTACGCCTGTCTCTGCCTTTATGGAGAAAATATTTATATTTGACAAAAAAAAATTAGGTAGCATACACACACAAACCAGAGGGTCATCATTGACATAAAGTTTTGCTCATAGTACACTATTTGAATTTGTGCTTGGTGTTTGATTATCAACAAATTTTGTCTGTGTTTTCCTTCCACATACGTGTTTAGTAAGAGGAAATGAAACATATCTTCTTTCCCAAGTGCACAAATAGATCTCTGGCAGTTATTTTATGGTGTTTCCAAGTTGAACAAAACCTAATACAAAAAGAAATCACCATCTTTTTTAGCATTATGAATCTTTGTTTATTTTATCCCAGAATCCATTGTGGTTACTTCTTTCTCCGCAAATAACCTTCTGAACCCTCGAATTGTAATTCTTCCTTGGTTTCAAAACTTCGTTTATTTATTGCACATGTCCACTGCATTCTCGTGATACTTCTTGGTGCTTCATCCCACATTTTTTGGAATAACTTCCCTAGACCATCATTGTTCGAAGATTCCCTCTACTACCCTTCCTCGCTGACAGAAGTGTCAAGTTGGGTGCTTGGAAATTTCTTGAATGACTTAAAGGTTTGAAGAATTTGAAACTTCTCTCATGTCCAACCTTTCAATTTATTTTTATTAACAATGGCACAAGCCTAGAATTTGAACTGCTCAACACAGTTGGCCACAATAATCTGAAATAGGTTGAGCACCGCAGCCACGGTTGTTGACCCAACATTCTCTAGCTTCCTTTGAAACAATTTTCGGTGCCTGGTATGACCTATGTTTGTTGTGTGAATGCCGATTTTCTGAAGAGAGAAACCCTCCCAGTGAATTTGGTGGTCAGATGACGAATGTATGAGATTGAGAAAGGCTATACGACTGATCTGCAATTTTTGTTTTGGACCACAAAGACGATGCAAGAACCTGCACACCAATTTGTGACCGTGCATCTGTTGAAGAATTCATACCAACAATCATGGGTTTCCGAGCAACCAACTCACTATTTTGCATCCCATCCATATAAATAATTCAATGATAATTTTCATATTGGAGTCTATTCATAACATTGTTTAAATTTGAGAGGTAAGTGTGAGTTTCAATAATGTGCTCCTTGAATTGGACTTGGTTAAATATGTTTTGAAGGGCCATATTATTTAAGATAGTTTTACATTTATGAGAAGGAAGAAATTGAAAATTTGGAACAAAATTTAAAAAAAAAGTCATGGCAGTGCATTTTCAAATTTTTTTTTTGGAGTTTGAAGTTAAGTTTTATTTATAAAACTTATGATAAATATTTTGAAACATGTTGGATTGTTTGGATAAGAGATAATTTTTAAATTATCAGAACATTATTTTATTGGAGAGATAAATTTATAAAGGAGACAAAAAGAAATTATGGCCAGAGAATTAGAGTATTTTGGATGCATGAATGCATAATGAAATTGAAGTTGTAAAGAAGGCAATGTGGCTAGCAAATCTCATATAATTACATGGTATATTGAAGGTCACAATTTCAAATCCCTGTGAAGAAAATTTTGGAAGACAAATTTTGGAAGTTGCCATAAGAAGAGGACATTTTATGTGAAAAAATTTCACTTTTATTTGAGCATGTCATTATTTGTTATATGATAAACTTTTGTTGAAATTAATTTTAAAAAGGATGTTTTTTTTTTTAACCCAACACCTAAGATTGACTAAAATGGCTCAAATTAATAATGTATTGGAAATCTTAAACAATTTCATTAGTTCTACTACTGACGAAACTATAAATGCCAACAAAGTCTTGTTGATATTAGAGTTTGTTTACATGATGCATTGGAGATAGTTGAATTTCTCCAAATTGAGTCTCAAGTACAATGAGACGATCTTAATTCCAAACAACAATCAAAGAGTAATGAAGCCACTTCAAGAGAAAATTTGGATGCAGTGGAAAGTCATGTTCAGGAAAGTGTATGCAAGAGTCATTTTCATATAGATGTGAAATCTGTCATTCCCAAAACCTTTGTAAGACCATGGGAGGAAATTGTACACAACAAACACATAACTAGTTTTGGTTATAACAAGGATGTCTTGGATGTATCTTTTCATATTCTTGATTTTTCTAGACCTATATAATTTTGTAGTGATGTATTTCTAGATGGTATTATTCCAGAACAAGTTGATAGATGCCAACATTATACAGAATTGGAAATGCGAAAGATCAGTGTTTTGATCTACACTTGTGTGAGCATTGTGGAAAGTGCAATCACCATTCAAACAGGTGTTCTAGAAAGAAGACTGCTACAAGAGAGAAAATTAATTTTGGAAGGATTACTTATTGGGATTGATGTAATGAAACTAAGAATATTTACACGTCATACTGCAATATATGTTCAAGAGTATTAACTAGCCTTCTAGTGATGAAAAATACTTCATATTCTCACCCTATATCCAACAAGGGGGGAATTGATAGAGTTGTGATGGTCTGCTACAGGTTCAAAGATTTCAAGTGAACCTGAGTCAGAGATCTACAAGTGAGCATGAGACACAACCTGTACCAGTTAGAGCTAGAGTTGTAGCCAAAGAGACTTCATTTTTTTTATTGAATGAGTTGTTTGTGAACAAGCACTTCTAAATTCATAATTGTTTGAGGAACTACATTGATGGTTTGAGAGTTGACATTTTTCATTGATATCAGAATTGCTATGAAGGTTCCAGACATGGTATCATTTGTGGTTTTCTCTTAAAAACCACCATCCTTGGTTTGTGGTCATCCTTTGAAAACCATTTCTGAGAGACATTCAGCTCTTGGCTGAGGTGCATTTTTGCATTTTTAGCTCTCATTATTGGACTTTGATACATCCCTTTGGATTAAGGGGGGAATGTTAGACAACTAATTCTCGATACCATCTTTGTGTTAGGGTGATTAGTTATTAGAATCCAAGAAAACACAGACACTGATTCAACCGTTTCTTATATGTATTTATATGTACACTATGTACAACATTCATTGAGATCAGTTATCAATACATAGTTGAATTTCGTTTACAGTTTGTTGTCTTACATATTATTAGGAACTAACATAGATCCTTTTTAAGTTTGGATCTATCAAGGGATAAGAGGAATCAAATTTTTGGAGGTGCACTCAAAAAACAGTTTGCATCCTGAGAGTTTTGACATCTCGGTGCTTCGTAAATCCAAACTTAAGATGGATCTATGCTCGTGTTTAATAAAATGATGTAACATTTCAATGGACGTTTTAAATTATAATTTTAAAAAATAAATATGTGTCTTAATGGGACACCTAATGATTGGCACAATGGGATGTTATCCACTCTACCTAGTTTCAAATCCCATTGAGACGGATCTTTGTCCCCTTGTGATAAGGCTCAAAAAGTAGACTCTCCACTCTCTTACAAATAAATATTTATATTACAAAAGCTATCACATTATATTACAAAAACTATCTCTAATTATAATGTGTCTTTTAAAATATATCAAAATTATAAATTTATATATACAATTTATACAAACTTGATATTTAAATTTTTCTGAAATTAAATTTATTTACATATTTATAAACATCATTTAAAACATAAAAAAATTGCAATGTAAAACAAAAATATATAAACTCTTAAACTTCACTCATATAAAGCTTTTGTAGTCTTTTATAATTGAAAAATAATTTATATATTTCTAAAAAGACGACTAATTGTTAATATTATTTTATAATTAAAAAATAATTTATATATTTTTAAGAGAACTATAATACATGATTAATTATTAATATTATTTTAGTGAAAGAATAAATATACAAGGTTTGAACCCATATAGAGTTGATTCACAGATCAAGAATTTGAATATTGGATTTTTACACGTAAGTGGAAAGTCCAATTTTTTTATACATGCACCTAAACTTTTGATCATTTTATTTGATATATGATACAGAATGTTTCCAAATATATGAGAAAATGAAATATATTATTTATTTATAATAAAGATATTAATATTTTATTAAAAAATAAAAATATTATACAATACTTTATATATATATATATATTTTTGTATTTTTACAAATTTAATTATTTTAACTATAAAATTAAAAAATTTAAATGGTTATATAATAATCAAAATTTTAATATATTTTCATATTACATTCATTTATATGTTTAAAAAAATTAAAAGAAATAATGAGAACAAATATTATACTATCATAGCATAAGGTTAAAAATTTAAATGAAAAGTGAACTACGATTTTCATAATTTATTGTTAATGTGTTTAGTAAAATAATAATTTAAAAATTATTAATATGAGAACTAATGTATTTTCTTAATTAATAATTAAGATATATAAATGCAATTTATTATTATTATTTAATTAATAAATAATTTTTTAATAAAATAAATATTAATAATAAAATATATAAATTTATTATTAATTAAATGATTTTTTTAAAATAATATTATAATTTATTTTTCAATTTGTAATAAATATAAGAGTAAAGAATTATATAAATATAATTTCAAATAATAATAATAATAATTATTAATTATAAAAAATACATTATTTTTAATTATTAAATAAATTTTAAAATTACTTAATTTTATTTTAAAATTATTTAATTTTAATTTTAAAATTAAAATTAAAACTAAATTAAATAACATGTGAAAGTATCATCGTACCTTGTATACTTTGTAGCATACAGTAATTATATAAAAAATAATTTTATTAAAAATATTAAATTTTATTAGAATATATTTTTAAAAAATAATATATTTTATTTTATTTAAATTTCATGAATTAATGAAAAATCAAACTACAATAAAGCATAATGACAACTTGAAAGGGTCATCGTCTTGGAAAATCTAATCATGACGTCACTGGCCAGCCATCAAACTAAGTCATAACGAATGTGCTTAGCACTCAAAGCAAACGACTAGAGTACCTTGGATAGAATCGAATCATATCCAATTACGATAAAGCATTTCCCATAATGCGGGGCCCTTGAAGAAAGTTGAACACGGTCTACCTATTACATCAAGATTCCACACGATAGATATTTGTGCGGAGTTGTCTTTAAAAAGACTTTTTGGAAGCTTTTCCGGTGGATTTTTCTGGTCAAAATCCGGCAGCAATTTATTGGAATCGCAAGTTTGATAGCTAATTTATGCACAGTCAAAGCGCCCCATGGGTTTTTCAGGGTGCTAAATCCAAATATGCAGTTAAAAAACCGTTTTAAATAATACAAATCAAGATTTAACCTACATTTTTTCCGCCGGATTCCATCACTGAAATCTCCAAAAAGTCGCACTAAAGACAACTCCTATTTGTGCTATCTAACTGCTTTGCTTTAGGGTTTTGAAAACTTTTTTGATTTATAAAAATATTTTCTCACCTGCACTAAATGTATATTAAGTTCTTGTATTCTCATTTAAAAAATTGTATTTATATTCGTATCAACTTTAATCTATATTAAGTTCCTGTATTCTCATTTAAAAAATTGTATTTATATTTGTATCAACTTTAATGAAATAACCATTCAAACTAAATTTTCATTCCGTTGTACATAATCTATATCATAAACATCTCTTATCTATTCAATGAACCTACCACTTATCTATTCAATGAACTTTTTTTAATGTGGTCATTCTATCCTAACGAACGACTTCACATTATTTAATAATAACTATATCGAACTAGTCCACATTACAAAGAAAACTAATTAATAAAACCTTTTTGTCCAAAACATCAATTGGAAAAGGTCAGCTCTGTATATGGAACGAAGATTGACGACTAATACAATTGGTAGTCATAACATTGAATGTAAGAGTATTTTATTACTCTTAATGTTATATAAAAAGACATACAAGATCTTTATTATATAGTAATGGAGGAGGCTTAGTATTAGTTAAGGATTATTATAACAATTGGACAGATGCAAGTTTTTTATGTGAGTTTACAACTCATCATACTTAGCTCATAAGGAAATGAGGCATTGGAAAAGCCAACTCTAACACCCCCACGAAAGACAAAGAATAACTAAAGAAAAAATAAAACAAAGAATGGGTCCTGACGACAAGGCTTGATTAGATACCCATGTACAAACTCTCATAAGGGGAGAAAGAGAGAAAAACCCATAAGAAACCCCCGCCCCCTCCAAAAAAAGGGAGGAAGATGCTAGTGCTCAAACTATCATGGAGCTGAAATTGTAGATCCCATAACGATCTACTAAATGGAAAGAACATAAACCTATTCCAATAAAAAAGTATGAAATGTTGAAGTACAAGAACTCTCAAGATGAGAGCCATGAAACCTTAATGAGGTTGGTCAATCTTTGAAGTAGGATTGTTGCAGAGGCACAAGGGTGGAAAACACTATCAAATTCTCCAAAATATGCTTCAAAGGAAGTAGGTGTTGGTAAAGAACCGGGACAAAGGATTAAAAAAGAAGAAACACCATCAACCAACAAACAAATAATAAGGCATGTAAGTATGGAAAATGTTGTACGAAAACACTCTTGAAGTTGTTTGAACATCGTGACAATCACACTAATCAAACACAAAAGATGACGATTGTCAACAAAGTGACACCAACAATATTTGTCACTATCTAACTACACCCCCCTAAAACACAAATGTGGAAGAAGAAAGAATCAACAGTCTTCATTGTCAGCAAATTCCCCCCATGAAGCACAACTAAGGGAACGATGGAAATCAACAATGAACAATTAATGCAAGACAATGATATGAATTCTTCAAGCATTGGTTCAAATGAGGCCATGACCATTCATCGATCCATCCACAATCGACCATGATGGTTGGAAATGGTCCATAATTCATTCTTTCACGTCTCTTTTGTAATGATCTGAATGATGAACTACTAATTGACCAATAATGTTGATTCTTGGGTATTTTTTTCTGATCAGGATGTGCATATAACTCATTTTTTGTTTTCTCAAATGAAAAGTTGGGTGCCACAACATTTCCATCTAGAATGACATTAGCATCCATGTCATCAATACATTTATCAGGAGCATTTTCTTCAAGCACCTCAGAGTTGGATGTAGGTGATGAGGCAGTAGTAGGATCATATTGAAGACCTACTCTTGATGTCTGCACTATGGAGTTAATAGGGGCAAAAATTCCCTATCCATTCTTCCCAAGTCCTCCAATATATCCCATTTTTCTCATAAATTGAGATCCAATAACAGTAGTATGCTTTTCAAAACTGGGTGTGACAAAGGCATGTGATGAATCATGATCATCAACATCAGGTTTCTGACGTTTAACATCATCAAGTGTGGAAGAAGGAGGGCTTGGCACTATAACATTAACTATCTCCATATCAAATTTTTGAAGACGACTAAATTCCAATTCAAGTTCCTTCTTAGACTCTTGCATCTTTTGAATGAGCTAATCCTTCTCAATCAGCCGTTGTGGCAATGCATCATAATATTGTCTCAAAATTTGAAATTGCTTCAACATTGTTTCCTTTAGACAATTAATCTCTATAACATGTTTATTATTTTACATTTCCAACTGCTTCTTCAAATTTGAGTTAGAAAAAGACTCAACTTCCTCCTCCAAGTCATCGAGGAGGTCAATCTTCTCTTGAAACTCATCCACAAGCATCTGGAAATATTTTTCCATGGTTGAATCCAGATGTTCAACCTTGTTAATTTTCTCAGGTATAGAAGTTTACAACCTATTCTTAAGAGTTGCATTCTCTTCTTGCAAAAGTGCTACAACTGATTGCAATTTAATGACCTCTTTACGAACTTCCTCCACTGCATTCTTCTCACGAAGATCCTGCAATATTTTACCCATATTAAAAAAACCATGTTGAAAAAGTAATAGCAATAAAACAAAGCTGATGATGACAACATGGCGTGCTTTACACTTGCAAAAATGACACAATTTAGATCATTCTAGCTAGGTTTGCACCACTAGCTAACGAAAAGGATTTTATAACAAAAGCCAAATACATCCACCAACCAGAGATATAGCTATTCTCCCATGGACATAATTTTTATAGGATTTAACTTATCAAAAAATCTTGAAAAGTTTTGGAATTGATATCCCCAAATCTTGCCCCCAATATAATAATGCTAAAAAAATAAATTCACCTCCAAAATTTATCTACCACAAACATAGGAAGGGCTCACCGAACCAAAACAAATACTACACCAATATTTGTGATTCCTTTGAAGCCCTCAAACATTGGTTGAAAAAACGGCAAGGCGAAGACTGGATCAGACTGGCATCAAATTCTAAAGTGCATCACCCTAAGGGCACTAAGAAATTTCAAATTGATTATCAGATTTGTGTCCTTTATTGATGTTAAATTGTAAAAAAAATAACTGAAAAACTCTCTGGTAGGTATTCCGATTATATGTACTCTAACAAGGATGATTTACGTAATATGACTTCTTGCATAATACAAATAAATTGTGCTTATATCACTAGTCACATTGATCCAGATTTAAACACGAACGCAAAAAATAATAGATATAACCATAAATACAAATATGCAGTAGAAATAACACTTCATTTCATTAATATCAAATACTGAAATATGTTTACAAACAGAATGGAAATAAGACTAGCTCGGGCTATGGTGGCTTATCTCTGAGAAGAGATGTGGTGGCTATATGCCTCTGAACTATGTTACAATGAGACTCCAAGGCCTATTTATTATTGAGAAATAGTGGAAAACCCTAAACATCCAAAAACCTAACCCTAAGAGATGAAGCGCCAAACTATGGGCCCCGTTTGGGTAAATTTGTACATCAACTTCCCGAGGTTGTAACTTTGGCATATGATCTTCGTTTGACGTACACAATACCTCGTTAGAAAGATCTATCCAGAAGTTCAAGACCCGAAAAACTGCCAAAAATAGTAAATTGTGCTACAAATAAGGAAATTGAAAAACTAAAAGAAACAATGGTGGGGTCCAAGTGGAACAGGCAGGTGTCCACCAATATCCACCTGGATCACACATTGAGAATGATCCACGACTAGGAGAAAAGGAAAATCATTGCCACAGTTCTCAGAATAGTGAGCCTCAATGATCAAAAATATTTTTTTATCATAATGAAGATACATTTATGTTTCAATGTCTAGAGGCTTTCACCATATGAAAAATGCCACCATCCGCTCTTGCTCGCACATGAACCTTTTTCGAAACCATGATGATGATGATGAATTTCCGTCCATTTGTTCCTCTGACTATGGTGAGGTCACAAATGCGGTGCTACTCTTGATGTTAAATATTGACTGACGTGGTTGTAATGACCTACAGAAGACGCCACCTCAACACATTTATGACCGTTGTTGGGAATGACAGTGGGAAGAGATTTGAAGCTATGACTAGTCTGTTGTGATAGTAAACATTGTATGGGGTATGTATCTCCTTGCCATCGATTTTACATATGTGGAAATTTAATTGGTATTGGTTGGCTACACATTGAAGAAACTACGACACCTCTGAGTGGTTGAGCTAGAAGGGGTTCACCTGGTTAAGCTCTAGATCTCTAATGCCCACAATTTTTTTTACAACATGTAGTTTTAAGAAGCATGAAATGAGGAAAACCAAGGGTGCCATAACCATGACATGACAGGCCCTCAATTAAGTAATAACCTTCTTTTCATTCATATCTAAGTCGAATGCTACGATTTACACTAAAACTCAAGCATCATTCCAGTGCTGAGAGAAAATTCTAATGATCCAAGGAAGAATGGAAACTTATGTTGCACGAGTTTCTGGTATTGTGGTACTTTGCGTACATGGGAACGAGTATCCATTATGGCTATAATCTTTGCCCAAATTTACAGGAAATGTCAAGTTGGGAGCGGTAATATTAAATAATGTAATATATTAAATATTTTAAAATTCAATATAAATAATTTAATTTTTTAGAATAGTCTAAGGATTAAATGTACATACCAAATTGAAATTTTAAATGATTCATCATTGAAGAGACAATCATAAAAAGTTAAAACTAGAACTAAATGTCACCCAAATCATATTGATGTTCATACTAGAAAAAACTTAGAAAGGAAAAATCCTAAAGTAGTACGTAATTCAAAATTCCCAATAGCCAAAATATAACAACAAAAATACAAAGCTTATGATCATATAGTATGATCCTCAACATCAAGGAGATCCATATAAGCTTGAGGCTCACTAGGTATTGGATCAATGTCATCATCATCATCATCATCAGATGTAGCAATGTCATCTAAAGGTATGCCAACCAATCTTGGCTTTAGTAAAGGATTGTCAACACCATCGTCAATTTTGGTAGGATATTCAACGTTCACATCCCAACAGGAAGCAAGTCCTTCTAAATATTCAGGTAGCTTCCTTGAACAAAGTCGAAGACTACTATGCACATAAAAAAGTTTCTCTGCTCTGTTAGAGGTAAGTCAATTCCTCTTAACAAAGTGTATGAAACTATAAGTGGACCAATTCCTTTCAGCAGTTGAGGAACTAGCAACATGAGATATCAAATGTGAAGAAAGATTTCGGAGCTTTGGAACCTGGCCCCTGTACATTCTCCACCATCCAAGTGGTTTCTTCTAAGCATAATTCTTGATGTCCCTCTTTGCATCTTGGCTAAATGTAGGAGGGTTTATTGTACCAAAATCAATAAATTTCTCCTGTATCACGCTTGTTGTATCAACAATATACATCTTAGTTATAACATTAAGAAACCCTTGTTTTACCTCTTCATCATCAATAGGAATAATTCTATTTGATCTTTCCATATACCACTTTGGATTAAGGGCATATGCAACTACGTGAAGGAAGGTATTGAGTTTAAGCCATATTTTCTCTATCAGCTTGTGGATTTCATGGAAAAACTCCAAAGAATGGATTCTTTGGTGAATGATGTGCTTTACCTTACCCACCATGGTATCAATACATTCATATATTTCTCCAAGAATAGGAGAATATGAATCAACATAAATGATCAAATCCACAATTGGAGCTGTGAAAGAAACAACATATCTACAATCAACCCAACAATCCTCATTAATAAGCATTTCTCTTATCTTCTTTTCTTGAGGTGACTTAGACTCGGTCCATCCATTCCACTCTGAAGATACAATAGTGGCTTGTAAAGATGCATAGACCTCAACCATGCACACAAGAAAATAAAATATGTGTCATATCTTGTTTCTGCAGGTTTAAAAAAATGCTTCTTTGAATACATATTGTAAATTTCCAAGGAAACATGTTGGATGTAGATGAACATTTGTGTCTCCCTCGCATCTGAAATTATTTTTGAAATCCATTGTATTTTACCAATGTCTTTTAAGAGATTTTTAAGGGCATGTACACAACAAGGAGTCCAAAATATATGCCTATATCGACTTCAAATCATCAATCTTGCTGCTCTACAAACAAGTGTTGCATCTATGATGACATGTACCACATTTGAAGGACCAATCTAATCAAAACATAATTTGATAAAACAAACGAGAAATTATAATGATACTAGACTATGTTACCAGTATAGAGTCTAGACAACATAGCTAAAACATGCAGTTCTGATAACCATCACAGTGGAATAAATTTCACTTCTCACAAATACTTGTAGTGAGAGCATTTCACAAACATGCTTTTATGTTTAGTGCATTCACTATCAACTTTCAGGGAAGTACCATAATGTGCAATGAGTGAGAAGCTGCACGAAAGCATTGTTTGATGTGAATCCATGTAGCCTGCTTAGTCTACTTTTCTAAGCTAGAGAAATGGAATTCAGATAAAATCATAGAGATGATTAGATCTAATCAAGCAAAGAACCTGATTCAATTCCATTTGACAACACCAAAACTTCAACAAATTTCCTATTATACTTTACTGTGTCATCAAAGGTAATGGCTACAAAGGGGCTTCCATCAAAGGAATTGTTTTTCCCTAGGGAAATAATCTATAAATCAAGCTATTTTCATGAGACACCTAAACCCATGTAATTATATACACATGAAGAATAAACATGAGGTATATAATAAAATTCTTAAAATTCACTAGAGGCAGAGGATAAGTAACAACCTAAACAAATGGTACCCAAGGAAAATATTTATGATTGATCAAGGAAATGATTTAGAAATGGATATACGTCACTGAGGGGAGTGTGAAACTTATTTTAAGACCTATGAAATACATCTGAAACTCAAAAATATGTGAACATTACTCTCATTTTTCAAATCTATACTGCATATAGTCTAACCAGGCTCTTGGGAAAATAAGAATAAACTTTGGAACCTTTAAATTTTAAACATTAAACATATAACTAGTTCAATATTAAAATTATAGTGATAAATTTAAAAGACATTGGAGAGCAATCAAAAGAGAGTCAAAGACAACAAAGATCCAAGAATCTATCTTCCCACAATAAAGCGTTGATCCGTCAATGGAAATACACAGACCACACTGTCCTTGAGCCTTGAACAACATCCCTTGGGCCTTAGTGCTTAGTTCTAACTTCTCACCCACAATAACAATAGTGGCTCATCCACGATAGCAACAACGTTCCAGACTCAATGCTCAGTATCTCAATGGCTCACCTACGATAGCAACAATGTTCTAGAATCAATGATCAGTGGCTCAGTGGCTTACCCACGATAGCAACAATGTTTCAGACTCCAGTTCAGCGTCCACAAAACAAAGAAAGTTGGCTTGATTCATTTAGAGAATGACATTGGTTATATAGGCAAAGAATTGACGTGAAATGCCAAATACAAAGACTTTTCCTGCCAATCTTTGGTGCATGATTCCTCCAATGATGGGTACCCATGGATCGGGAACCTGTGGGGGCTCCCATCCATCGAGGAGTGTCTAGACACTCCTCGTGGATGGGAGCCCCCACAGCTTCCTGATCAACATTTCCAGGCGAAACTAGTACTAAAAATCCCTTATTTTGGACAACAAAGCTCACGTAAAGATCCAACGTTCCTACATAAGCTCCCCATTTTTTTGGAGCATTTCGTACCAACTCCTAAGCTCCCAGGAGCGTCGAAGCGCAAGGTACTTTCTCTTCAAGGGCTAGGAGGGGCGCTTGTGCAATTTAGATGGAAACTCTATTAAAAAATAATTACCAGACCCAAAATCAAAACATCATAGGTCTAATCAAACCATGATCTAACCTCTCTAAAAAGAAAATGCCATTCATATCATAAAAAATAAGAAAATTTTAAAAAATAATTCATGAAGGTAGGAATCACCTACTCTAATACCCTGTAAGAGTATTCTCTTACTCACAATGTTTTATAAAAGTACATAGAAGATCTCCATTATATAGAAATGGAGGTCCAATGTTAGTTAAGGCTAACTATGACAATTGGACAGATGCAAGTCCCTATGTGAGCTTACGACTCACCATACTTAGCTCATAGGGAAATGAGGTGTTGGAAAAGCCAACTTTGACATTGAATTCCCTCAATGATGTTCATTGTAAATGGAGGAGTATATTTATCGAAGAGAAGATAAAATTGTTTGTCTTGCCATAAGTGACAATAGTCCATTTACAATTCCTCACAAACCTCCTCTATATCATACCAAACAGATATATGTCAATTGTTTACTACTCTTCAAGGTTACTTCAAATTTCCATCCTATGGATTGTTTCATAAGTTATTATATGTTTTATATTAGATATTTCATGGTAAGTTGCACTATAAGAAATTATTTATGGGATTAAAATTCTTCTACTTTAAGTAATCTTTGTTTGATATAATTTTTATGATACATTAAACAATTTCAAGAAAATACGCAAGAGAAAAACCTTGCACATAATTTACATATAACACTACATATTTCTTAATGATGGGACCCATATAATTATCTAAGAGGGTATAAGCTAAGTATGAGATTTAGTTTTTAAGGTGAAAATTTTGAAGTAACAAAAACTCTCTCTATATTGATTAAAATTTCTATTATGATGACAATTATGAAATCCCAAAACCACTTTACATCTACTAGCATTAGTCTAGGAAAAAATTGGGCACTTTGTAAAGGATATATGCTCTATAATCGACATAGTCATTACCAGGAGCAAAAGCCTAAAAAATTATTTTTAAATAAGTAATATGTTTGATTGTAGAATAGATTTGGACATCTTTCTTTCTAATTTTTATGTTTTTTCTAAAGAAATTTAAATCAATGGTTGATTTATCAAATTCTATAGAGAAATCTATAGGATGCATCTAAGTCATGAGCATTTTTTTCTCTAAAAAAACCTAGAGAAAAATATCTACTTTGTTCCCCAGAAATAACTATAATACTAATTGTTATAATTTAGAACCTTTAAAATTGAATTACAAATAAAAAATTTAGACTTCTCAATATATTATTTATCAAAATATATTTAAAATGAGGTAACACCATATACTAATCTTTCTATGAAAAGAATCTATTCTCATATACTTTTTCTTAATGTAAAGTGGTGTTTTAATGCACTTAAATCCAATACAAAATACTCTAATGCATACTGATAAAAAAAAATCATTTATGTTAAGACCGTAATCAAAACCACCTCTTAACTATCGATGGGATCTTCTCTAATAATACCACATTACAATTATTCCATACTAACTAATTAGCAAACATTTTTCAATAATAAATTTAATCCACTTTATATTGAATGAATACCATAACTATATAATTAACACTTTAGTGGATCATTCATCCCTCTCATTACACCTTACACCGGTAAGAATGTCTTCAAATATTGACCAAAATTGTCTTTTGTGCCATATTATTATATAAACACCATGGGTGATTTTTCTTGGGAAAAAGGTACTAGGAGAATTTTTTATTTCTCTTTATTTTATTTACATGTTGACATATTATGAAGCATGTTTTATCATTAAGATGTTTCACATTATGTATATATAATACATAGGTTATTATTACACTAATTTTCAAATAATATTAAGGGGTTTATTGAATGTTTTTTGTTTTGTTTCTTTCTTTCGGAGAGTAAAGAGATTGATGTACTAAAATTTTCGTAATAATTGTATTATGGTAAAAGGTTTTTGTAGAAATAGTTATGAGATTTGAGATTTAAGGTAGGGGTAAGGAAATATGAGATTTAGGATTAGGGTAGGTGGTTTATTTGTTATGGGTATGGATTAAAAGTTTGGGTATATGGGTTATAAGGTATGGGGTTGCAGGATAAGGTTAGGGGTATATGGATAAGGGTAGGGGATAATGTATATAGTTATTTTCAATAGGAGTAAAGGGTATGTAATTGGGTTAGGGTGAGGATTAAGGTAAGGATTGGGGGTATAAGTATGGTTAAGGAGATATGAATTTTAAGTTTAGGCTTAAGTGGTTTTTGTTGGGGATATGGGTTAAGGGTGTAGTATAGGGGTCAATAGGTCATAGGGAATGAAGTTGAAGGTATATGGGTTATAAGGAATGAGATTGGTGGAAATAGTTAGGGCGTATTGTGTTAGGAGTAGGGGTTACGACATGTTATTATTCTTGGTTGGAGTTAGGGGATATGTAGTTGGGTAGGGTTAATGACAAGGTGGAGATTAGGAGTATTCACTTAGACGTATATTTATGCTGAAATAGGAAATAAATTTTGGATTGAAAGGAAATATATAAATTTACATTTAAACTTAAATTTGAAAGACTTTTCTCTTTTCTTATTGGATACTCATATAGTTGGGAGTACTTTTCCAATTTACTTTCTTTATACAATATATTATACATATTTTCTTTTGATGTTTTTTTGGAAGTAGTGGAATCTATAACTACTTGGCTTCCTTGTTGATATAGATTCAGTTTTATCCGCCGCCACTATAATCAATAAATACACTATAAAATATTAATATGAATACAAATTAATAAAAATATTAAACTAAAAACCTCATAATTTTTTTACATACTACTTTACATAACATAATTAAATAAACTATACCCAAAATATATTATATATTATTACATTAAATTAGTAATAGAATTATCACATTAAATAACTATCTATATTAAGTCACTCCTTCTCTATGGAGTGAAAGCTTTCGAACTTGCCGTTCACTGCATGCAAAATTTACAATAATGGCTTATGGCCCACCAACACAAAATGAACGTGATTACAACTTGGAAAATCTAATCATGAAGTGCCTGGCGGTCAAATTAAATCATATAGAACATGCTTAGCACTCACAAGAATGATTACAACTTGGAAAATCTAATTATGAAGTGCCTAGCCGTCAAATTATATAATACAACAAGTGAATGACTAGACTAGAGTACCTTCGATAAAATTGAATCATATCTAATTACGATCAAGCGATTCCCATAATGCAATAGTGGAAAAAATTTGAACGCAGACCCATTACGTCGAGATTTGTGTTGTCACCGCTTTCCTTTAGGGTTTTGAATTTTCCTCTTAGGACCTCTGATGACAGACGAGCCTTCCATGATGTTGTTAAAGAATTGTGTCACTTCACCACTTTCTCGTTTTTCATCAATCAAAGACACATTCAATAATTGTCTCCACTTTCCCCTGAGGGCCCTCGTCAAGTCAATAGGTTTCTCTTCGCTTTCTCTACGTCCTTTCTGTATATCATCACAATTTGCCAACTCACTCCATTATACGATTGAATAAAAAACTTGCTTCAATCCATCGTGTATGAATGCATCAAGAACTCGTTGAAGAATTTCCCCACTTTTCCGCCTTTCTTTGTGCATACACCTGTTTGGGTATCCTTGAAATCATGAAAGCAAAATGAAACAAAAGTAAGAAGTTCTATAAATAAAGTGGGATGGTTGAATGGACTAAATGAACAAATGTAATTTACAACATTAGAGAATGGAACAGGGATTGGATTCTTGGGAGTGGTCCTATTTTTTTTATGGAGTGTATCACTTCTCAACATAATAAATGGGTGTTGAAGAAATTGTAAATCTATTTAATTGTACTGAAAATTTAGTGTAATATGAATAAGATAATCTTGATGACCTTGAATGTTAGGTATATGGTATGTATTCCACTATATATATAATTTGTATAAAAAGTTAGAATAATGTCAATAAAATAATTTTATTCATTCTTAAATGTTATGTGTATGATGTATAAACCATAAACTATAAAGTAATGCTAATAATGTAATCTCTGATATGATATTTATACACATTAAAATTATATTTAAAAATAACAATTTTTTTTATATTTAAGAGCATGTGTTTTTTGGTAGGAGGTTAGATGTTAAAGTTTAAAATATATATACTTATGTATATTTTAGCTATCAAATAAAGTATGTATACCTATATAGACTTTAGTAATCAAATTACTACATAAATACTAGGTCTTTGTCTTATAAACAATGAAACTTAAAACAAATCACAAGATTTTAAACATGTTCATAGCTTTGAAAATAAATTATTATTATTATTTATTCTTACAAAATTAAAAATGTATTTTATATATTTATAATATAAAATTATTATTAAATATTATATATTTAACAATATATACTATAACAATATATATTATTACACTATATTGTAATACTTTTCTCATTTATTAAATTTATATAAAATAAATTTATAAAAAATAATTATTTTAATTAAAATTTCAAAAAAAATTATAATGAAATTGGTTTCTAAATTTATATATATTTACAATTTTTGAAATATTCTTATTTCTAATTCTATGAGAAACATCATAATACATAACTGAATATACATATACACTCTTGTTTTTTAAATTCTATTAAAATTTTATATATATATATAGATCACCATTGTGTTTTTCTTTATATACATGGTATAATATGCATAAAATATATATATATATATATATATATATATATTTTAATTTTAAAATAAAACTAAAGTATAACAAATTAAATTAAATTATTATTTTTTATATTTTTAACATATTTTTTTATAAAGTATATAATGTAAATATAGCTAATAATATTTTTTTAATTTAATTTTAAACGTAAGTAATCATTCATTTAACACTCTCTTACAACATTAAATTAAATTAAATTATTAAACCCCTCCCAACACAAAAATATTTAAAAATCAATTTAAATTAATTAACCTATCTTTTAGCATACCTATCTCACTATTCCTCCAACACTTCATGATTTTTTAATATCATCATTCATACCTACATACTTTTTTATAATAATTTTTCAAAACATTACAAATATTAATTAAATTTTATTATTAGTTCATATTCTATTTAAATATAAAAATTATATTTAATATAATTTCATATTAAACACTATATTAGTTTTTAACCTTTAAACATTTAAAATAACATTATTTCACAGTGATAAGATATATTAAAAACAATACTCTACAGCTATAAAAAAACATAATAAAAAGGATACCTTGTAGTTATAAAAATATATTAAAAACAATATTTTAACGTTATATTTTTTTAATAATTCAAGTTAAAATTGTGAGCAACGATAGTACCCATAAAGAGATTAATATGGTCCTTACACATGTTGGTTTTTTCATTAAAATAATATCTCTATATCTTTCGCACGAGTTTAATGAAGGCCAAAAGCAGGGAGGAAGATCAAGAACTTAAAAAAGCTAAATAAATTATATTTTTAAAATTAAATTGAAATAAAAGTCATAAAAAGATTCTGATTGTTTAAAACAACAATTTGGTAAATTAATTTTAATCATTAAATATTTTAAAAGAATAAACCAATTATATTAATTATTGGCTGAGTCTAGTTAATAAATTAATAAATTATTTATTTATTTATTTATTATTATTATTTTTTATTTATTTATTTATTATTATTATTTTTTTATATGTGGTTAATTTTTAAATCTAGTATATATTTATAAAATATTGTATTTGAGTTGTTTTATATGTAGAATTTGAGTGTCTTAAGAGTTTTGTAGGGTGTTGAATCTATTTATGCATTTGAAAAATTATTTTAAACAATAAAAATCACATTTTTATTTGAAATTCTTCGAGTGCCTTACTAGCTTTTTAGAGCGTTGAATCCATTTAAGCATTCAAAAAATTATTTTAAAAAACAAAAAAATCATATTCTTACTCAAAATTCTATCACTGGATTCTTGGTGAAAAATATTATTTCACCTATAAGTTAGACTACCCCCAAATTGTTTTTTTCTAAAATAGCATGGTCAAGGTTGACACCCATTAATTGTATTCCAAACATATTAAGGATACTGAAACCAAACTCTTTGAAAAAGATCCCATAATGAGGGTTCTTGTAATGGTTTCTAAGTATGATTAATTTTCTTAAGCTTAAGACAATACAACCAAGTATTAAGGCTATAGCTTCATTGATTGATATAGCATGTTTAGGCTAAGAGCCATTTACAATGCCTTGAATCTACCCATGGTATTGATATCCTACTCAAAGGCCTTAAAAGAACCCTTACAAAAAATACATATGGTAGTTCAAGGATTGTTCGATGTGCTTAAGTCTATTTCCTTCTTTGAACATAATTAAGGTTTTGCAACCCATTTTTAATGTAGAAAACCTCATAACAGTGTGCATGTATTAATCTATTGCAAATACCACATATATATGGATTTTGTTGTGGTCTGCAAGTGCTTTTCATGATGATTGAGCCTAATAAGTGATGTTTAGGTCATAGTTCTTCTAACCTAACCATTGTGATTAGGCTCAAAAAGGTTCATTTATGGATTGATCTGGTTGTCCTCCAACTAATGATATTCAACCCTTGAGACCCTTTTTTATCACATGAAACATATTTGTGGCACCCATATCCCACTTGGATGATAAGAAATCTTATCCATCAACCTAAGAAGCATTGCTAGTGTAATCCTATGCCATATATTTTTTCTAGAACATGTTTTATGGCTTAATAATAATGCATGTATCCATATAGCATATGAGAGACACCCTATAAAGGTCTAATTTCAAGGTTTTGAGGTTTCATTGAAGTTATAGGATGAGAATTTCATGGGTTGTAGGTGTTTTTAATGGTACTTGAGCATGTGAAACTTTGTTTAAGGACCAATGCCTTTGTTTCCCAAATTGAATCTTGGATAGATCTTGAGACCCATTCTTAGTTCACAACTAACCTAGTCATGATGCCCATATGCCATTGCACATGAATTCTACCAAAAAAGTCTTATATAAATCATAATTATTTAAATTTTATGATCATACATTTTTCTATATATGTAGAATTTTTTTTTTAAATGGTACATTTGACCCTTAGACCAAACAATTATAAGGGAAGCAATTTGTAGAAAAGGGTTATTTAAATAAGTGCAAGGTGCAAATCTTCATCATGATAGATGGAATGTATCCACATATCATGGTATCTCCTCCCCCTTAATTATCATACAAACAATATAAAGTACAATGAGCTTACTCAATCTTATATTTAGGTTATATGTTTTATGATGTGTCTATGATCTCTTCTCCTCCCTACCACTATTATCTCTATGGTTTCTCTAAATCAATATGGTCAATTAGTCATAAATAGATCTAGTAATTCAACCTTGGAAACAAAATTAACACCTATGATCATGTATAATTGATTGATTTAGAGATACTATGAGTTTAATCATAACAATCATATAATTAAAAATAACATCATAATTGTCAAAATAATATCCACTATTACCGTAAAAAAATCTTAGTTTAATCTAAAATATTCTACTATTGAATTTACATGTAATGAAAAGAAAGAAAATATTTGAGTATATAGTGGGAAATTTTTAGGATCATATAAGTTTTTTATTAATAAGTTTAATTTACTAATTTTTTCATTCAAACAACAATTCAGACTAATATGTTTTATCCCTACTTATCCCTAGAATCTTTAAGCACAGAAATTACCTTCCATGTAGTCCTCAATAATATATTCCTAAATTCTTGCTAGAATATTATATCCCATGTTGCCCCACTCTCCTCTCATTCAATTTATTAATGCAAGGGAATAGTGTGTAATGACAACCCTTCCTATGCAATTTGTGGCTTCAAGAAAAAACACAATCTAAAAGGTGGGTACTCTTGCTTGTACTAAAATGTTTTAAACAATATTATCATATCACAAAAACATTTTTTACTGAATCTCTAACTAGAATTATCACAATGGATTGATGGTACATTATGTTTCCCTTTTAATTCATATAAAGTATAATAAGAAGGATTTTCAATGGGTTTTGGTGGTGACTGGAAAGACAAATAACATGGGTTTTTATTTTGTGTCAACCATTGGAATGACCTCCTAAACCATGTGCAGCATGATATAAATATGTTGAGATTTTCTGTTTGAGTCAAATAGGCAAAAATCTCTGAAGGATGACAACAATAGGGATTTAGTTCCTAGATTAGCTCCAGGCTGTTGGGAGGGAGTTAATGCCTCCTATATTTGATGTGAGGGAGTTATGAGGCTGTTAGATTCTCTATGCTATATAACAGGCAGTCATTCGGATGATTTGCCATGAGAGAGTGTGAGGAATTTATGATGTAATCTCCAATTTAATTAATATATTCCTGATGCCTATGTTTGGTGGACGTAGCCCAGATTGGTTGGGTGAACCACGTTAAAAGTTGTGTTTTCTGTGTATGCTTAATTCTGCTGTGTGTTTTTTGTGTTAATTGCTGTGCACCTGATCCAACAAGTGGTATCAGAGCCATGCCCCGAAGTTAGCCAAGTGGATGAATTCTCGGAATGTCGAACGAAGGTGGTGGGCCCCGGTAATATCACGATGGGATCCGTGGATGAGCTCGGTTAGACAGGCAGTGTGCTCCGGATTCTTCATGGACGTGTCCTGGCCCCAACACGGTGAAGAGGAGTTGACCTGGGATAGAGCAAGCTCTCGAGGCAGGTGGTGCTTCCATGTAAGGCGTGTGCTTCCAACGCATTGGAGCGGAGAATCCTGGTTGGTAGAGAGTGGACGGATGGATAATCGTTTGAGGGGAGGCTCGATGGTCCTTTGTTCGAGGGGAGGATTGTTGGGTATATGACCAAATAGTCCCACATTGACTAGAAGTGGGGAGGATCATGGGTATATAAGGATGGACAAATATCTCCATTGGTATGAGGCCTTTTCGGGTAAGTCCAAAAGCAAATCCATGAGGGCTTAGGCCCAAAGTGGACAATATCATACCATTGTGGAGATATGTGGTGTCCAGAGTTCTATATCTCCACAATGGTATGATATTGTCCACTTTGGGCCTAAGCCCTCATGGATTTGCTTTTGGACTTACCCCAAAAGGCCTCATACCAATGGAGATATTTGTCCATCCTTATATACCCATGATCCTCCCCACTTCTAGTCAATGTGGGACTATTTGGTCGTATACCCAACAAAATATTATTGAAAATGATGGAAATAAAGTCGATTATGAGTGAAGAACAAGGGTAAACTACTTTCCTATCCTATTCATTAAACAAAATAACCAAGGGAGTAAAGCAAGTATTGATGCATTTGTTCTTTCAGTTGCTAGTGAGATAGAAAATGAAGAGGTGACATTCATAGACTACCTAAATCTATTGCAAATAATCCAGGGCTCACTTGCTTTCAACCACCGCCAATGTCCCACTCGATGAAGTGTATTCAATCCATAGAGCATTATTTTCATCGAATCTCTTATGATCACATATACTGGGAGCAAAATACCATAGTAGATATGCTCTCTAAAAGAGGTGTGTCTGGCTCTCATGGGGTCATCCACTATGCTTCTTACAAGCAAGTCACCAGAGTTGATTCCAACAACATACATATTTCCTTAAAGATATATGTTAGATTTTTATTAACAAGAGTTATCATTATTTTTGAGAACTATTTTTATAAACGTAAAATGCCAAATATATTTTGAAATAAACAATATTCTCAAAATTTTCCACTTATGTTCATATAACAAGTATAGGTAGAAATTCTATTTTTATGCACAAGTTCAGGGTGAACAGAAAAAACATAATCCACGTACATGTACTCTCTTTTTCCTTATATAAAAGAAAGTGTATTTTTTGAAATTACCATTTATTTGAGACCACCTTTATACAAAAGAGGATAATAAAATATGAGTATTTATGTTGGTTTCCTCCCTTATAAATTATATTCCTTACATAATATGTAATATCCCATAACACCTTGGAA
Organism: Pinus tabuliformis; assembly: GCA_031772625.1. Taxonomy (NCBI): domain Eukaryota; kingdom Viridiplantae; phylum Streptophyta; class Pinopsida; order Pinales; family Pinaceae; genus Pinus; species Pinus tabuliformis. The sequence continues at coordinate 1,241,329,024 of CM062820.1, read as the reverse complement.
TTAATGACAAGGTAATAATATTTATTCTAATTCATTGCAATTACTCATTTTAATATTTATTCTAATTCATTGCAATTACTCATTTTAGTATTCGAGAAACTGAATAACTTAGAAGCAGTAAAAAAATAATAGCAAAAATAAGAGTGATGAAACTCTCTTCAAATTAGGAATACTTTGGTGTTAAAAAAAGTTATAATCTTTATTTAATATACTTCAAATGGTTACAATCAGGTAGTAGTTATGAATTTTTTTAAAGAAAACAATCCATTTGGATCTCGTCAAGATGAGGATGGCATGTGTTTTTAGGGGGAATGAGAGATCTTGTCGGTGACATGCCGGTGACCAGTGGGGAAAATTCCTATCATCTTTGAAAAAAAAACTCCCATCATCGTTTTATTCATTATTTTAATAGCCCACGAGGGATACAAATCTAATAAGGACATTTTGTATAGAGGAGGCTCGTAGGCTTTTCTTAACCTCTGACCTTGTCTCTAGCTATCGAACTGTTATCAGAATCAAAGCCCATGGTTTATTGGTTGTGTAGAAATGCACAGGTTGTAAAAAGCACCTGATTTATTATGAGCAACGATAGGAGACCAAAAATTAATGTGCACAACGATCAAGTCCATTGAAGAGGCATACCAATGAAAGGTTTTCTCCATTTCAAGTTCAGGTTGGATTCGAACATAATGGAACATGTCAAGATATATACAATAAAGATAAGTAACTTCTTGATTTTATTTAAGAGGGAGATGCATTTACTTTTCTAAAGTTACTTGAAAACAAATTGTGTTCATGTGCACAAGAATAATTGCATTTATGTGAGTGCCCTTGTGAACCAAAAAAAAAGATAATGCGTTGGCATACACAAAAACAATAGTTGTTGCATTAGTTTTCTTTTGAATAATAATATGCAATTATTTTATTAATTCTCTCAAAAATAATGCATGTGAACCTTGCATGTTATGTTAATGAAAAGATCCAAAAGGGAAAAAAAAGCCAGGTTTCTTTGTTTGCATCAAAAATAGAAATATTGTGTTTGATCTCTTGAAAGAAAATATGATCATTGAATCCATAAAAAGTACACATATGATGTTGGGTTCTTTGAAAATAAGTATGCATGGAAAGAATATAATTATTGTGTTAGAATTTTTGAAGAGAATTCTGAATTTTCATGCAGAAAAAAAAAAAAAAATAAATAAATAAAATAAAATTTTATTATGTTAGACCTTGGAAAGGAAAACAAGTAATTTCATGTAAAAAATGCATTAGCTTTCATTTGGAAAAATACATATATGTGCACACGAAAAACAATAACTAACACATTAGTTTTCTTTTAGAACAAAGCATGTATCTGCATATACAATAAACTTTGTAAATAGCTTTATCTCGAGAAAGATGCTTTTGGAAAAAGGACATGGATTTGCATGCATAATAATAATAATAATAATAGAAATATGTATTTTATTATAAATATTACTTAGTTACATGCACAATGAAAAAAATGAGGGCCTAACTTCATTTGAATAGATTTTATCTAATTACATGCACAAAAATCAAGCTAAGATGCTATTATCTTTTAAATGAAAATGGATGGTTATAGTGGTTTCTTTTGGAAAAGAATGTGTGCATGTGCGAGAAGGATCATAGTAATGTGGTATTTATTTTGACATGCTTTGATAATTATATGTTTATAATTATCATATGAGAAACATTGTTAGAGAAAGAATGTTGCGATATTTTATTTACATTTTATGTATACACATGAATAGATGTTGAAGGATCGTTTTTAAAGATTGATTATTGGTTGATTAATGTTTTATCTAACCATAATATCAAAGCTTGTTGGAAAAAAAAAGGGTAGGAAAGGATGATGACTTGTGCAAATGTTAAATTATGTTTAACATTGTGTTAGGTAAAGAACTATTGGTCCATGCAGATGAGTGTGAGCCGCAGGATGGGCCACTGATGGAACAACTAGGCCACAAAGATGTAAAGATTGAATATGTGTGGGTAAGTGATATCGCAATGATTGTAATAGCTTTTAGCTAGATATATTATATTTAAATAATATTTCCTTATAACATTTTATAACAATGGTCAAGGGATGTACTTCCTTATAACTGTTGAGTGAAGAGTGAAGACCCTCATGAGCATTTAATAATAAAATTAGAAGTTTGATGGTTTTCACTCTACGAGGTTTCCAGGGTATATCAGTGGTCAATGATGTGATGGACTATTGTGTCAGTTTAATAATCATGATTCCTTGCATGATGTGATTTTTATAATATCAAATATGTGAGTAACTAATCTAGTTAAAGGAATCATGAAAATGATGCAAGAATATGTCAAAAAGTTTATGTTAATATGCTACAATAGTAGTTGTTAATGGTTATGTAACTCAGTGAGGCAGTTGAGCCACCAGTTGGAGTGCACGCGTTCTGGAGCATCCGCGCCTTGTTTCCCTTCGGCCCTGCATTCTCTGTAGGCCCCTGCCTAGCAGCCCCTGCTGCTGGGCTTTCGGAGGCCCCGTGACCTGCTTCTTTTGGCCCTGGAGTTCTCAGCTGGCCCCTGCCTAGCAGCCCCTGCTACTGGGCATCTGCTCCTGGTTGCCGTTTTGTTTGCCTATGACTTTGAGTCCGCTCTTGGGCCGTTATGGCCCCTCCAGAGGCGCCATCGAAGGAGGCCTTCCAGCAAGCATTCTCTAACCTAGTTCTCTCTCTTCTGCCTCAGCGAAATAATCCCTCAATTTCGAAGTCTGTTAAAAAACTGGATGGGTTGCAGGAAGTCTCTCTGCCTCCAACCTTGCCCCGTATGGTTGCGCTTGCCTTAGCTGAAAGAGGCCTTATTGGGAAGTTTACAAGCCTCTGGCCCTCACCTAAAATAGTTCAGAGGTGGGTGGAAAGGAACTGGTCAGACAAAACTCAAGGGAAAATCTCTATCAAATTTTGTGGAAAAGGATATTTTACATTCCACTTTGAAACCAAGGAAGACAAGGATTTTATTTTTCGAAATGGGCCTTATTTTATGTATTCCAGAGGCTTGTACCTCAACAAATGGACTCCAGATTTTGATCCAGAGCTGGATATCCCTAGTTCTGTGCCTGTTTGGGTCCGCCTTCCACACCCGCCCTACATTGCTGGGGAGATGAGTCAGTGCGTGCTATAGGGAATGTTGTAGGGAAATATATTGACCGAAACGAACCTAAAGACAACATGCAAGCATGCGCTCACATTTGTGTTGAAGTTGATTTGGGGAAAGGCTTGCCAGAAGCCATCAAGTTAAAGGTAGATGACTCGACACACATTCAACAGCTTGACTATGAACAGATTCCCTTCAAGTGTAAGGTATGTCATGAATATGTCCACTTTGCAAATCGATGCTCTAAACTTATTAATGTTGACAGTTCTCCACAGGAAGAACAATGGGAAGCAGTTAAAAAAAAAAATAGACAGCCCCTATTTCCATCCCTCCTCATGAAGCTGAACCTTCCCCTCGTCCCCTTCCCATTCCCCCAATCGCTCTCCCCCTTCTCCACCCCCCTCCTCCTCCCTTCCTCCCCTTCTTAGCCGGCCTAATCCCATCCCCTCCTCCCCTTCCTCTAATCCCTTTCACATTCTTTCCCAACCCGAGGATCCCCCTTCTCCAAAGATTCATTCTCCCTCTTAACCTTCCCTTCCCTTGTCCATTTCATCTTCCCTCCCTTTTGATCCCCCCCCCCCCTAGAACCACTAGAAGCAACTCCAAGGAGCATGAACCTATTCCTGAAAACCAAAAGAAGCCTGGTCGAAAATCTACCAAATAGCAAAGAGACGAAAATGCACAAAAAGACATAGCATTGGGTATTCAGAATCCTATAGAATCTTACATACAAGGGCAGATAAACAAGGATTCAATAAATAAAGACCTAGGAGGAAGTGCAACTCCCCGCATTCCATTAAAATGATGAAAATGCTTTCTTGGAACAGCAGGGGATTGGGGCACCCCACTAAAACAAATGCCTTAAAAGATCTCTTAATCCAGGAGAGACCAAAGATAGTTTCTACTTCAAGAAACAAAAATGGGACAGGTAGAGATGAATAAAATTATTGAGAAGCATAAGTTTTATAAAGGATGTGTATGCGAATCTAAAGGGGCTTCAGGAGGAATCGCCACTCTTTGGCTTCAAGACAGCTGGAACAAGATAGCAGAGACAGTGGAACAACATTGGATAAATATTACTTTGAAGAACAACATGAGCAGCGATCAGCTTATCATTTACAATGTATATGTTCCGAATCACTACAGAAACAAGGAATCTTGTTGGAACTCTCTCAACAACAACATAGCAGAGGAAGAGAACGGAAATATAATTCTAGGCGGCGACTTAAATCTTATCCTACATGCTAATGAAAAGCGTGGTGGTAGCTTTACTCCTGACCCCTTCAGAAATCAGTTGGAGAATGTTATGCAGCTTGCAGATCTGGTCGATATTGTTCCAAAGAACTGCAGGTTTACCTGCAGCAACCGAAGACTTGGAAAAAACAATATAATTGAACGGCTGGATCGAATATTGGTAAATGTGTCCATTCTCTCATCCTTTGCAGCCTTTCATGCTTCTATTCTCCCCTTTTCTTTTTCAGATCATTATCCCACTACCTTATATCTTGATTCCCATCGTCCCCTGGGCCCAATTCCTTTTAAATACAGTCCCTTATGGAATCATATTTTAGACGCAAAAATTCTAGTCCAACAAACTTGGAGCCAGCATGTAGAAGGCTCACCGAGCTACATATGGGAAAGCAAATTGAGAAATGTCAGGAACGCTCTCAAGAATTGGGATAAATCAAAATATAAAGACCCAGAAGCAAAGAAGCTAGCTGTGAAAGCTAAAATTGAAACTTTACATCATGCAATGGAAAACCAAGAATACATTCAAGCAAGGAAAAACCAAGAAGAGGACCTCTACAGTCAACTTTACAGTATTAGAAGAGAAGAGGAAGAAAAATGGTGCATAAAATCAAGACAAGTTTGGCTGAAAAGTGGGGATAGGAATACATCCTTCTTCCACAAGCAAGCAACTGTAAGACAAATCAAGAGCAACATAACATAGATTATAGAGAGCGCAGGTAAACAGCACAATGATCAAGCTTCCATTAAAAATGCAGCTACAACAAATTTTAAATAGCTCCTATCAAAAAAAGGGGAAGACGAGAATTACGTTGACTTTTTACAGCATTTGCCAAAAAAAATAATAGCAAAAGCCAATGAAAGACTAACTGAAGAGATAAAAGAGGAAGAAATCTTGGGAGTTATCTGGTGCCTCCAACCTGACAAAGCTGCAGGCCCAGATGGTTTCCCAATTTGTTTCTACAGGGAGTATTGGGAAACCATCAAAAAGGACCTCATCAAGTATTATAAATGGATACAAAGGAAAAATAAAATGGGAGGCTTCACAAACTCAACCCGTCTTGTTCTCATTCCCAAAGAGAACCGCCCCTCTTCCTTCTCCCGCTTCCAACGTATATCTCTATGCAACTCTTCATATAAAATCTTCACAAAAATCCTGCCTGCCGACTCAAGCCCCTCCTGCCAAGCCTTATTTCTGAAAATCAAGGCGGTTTTATTGCCAACAGACAAATATCCGACTCCATCTTACTTGTTCAAGAAGCCATCCACTCAAGCCTCTCTAGAAAGGAAAAGGGCTTCATTATGAAATTAGACCTAGCAAACGCCTTTGACAGAGTCCGGCATCCTTTCTTTTCGCTACTCTCCAAAATATGGGCTTCTCTTCCCCCTTCATTAATCTCATAAGAACCTGTATTTCTGGACCTTGGATTGCCCCTCTCATCAATGGAAGGCCCGACCCTGCTTTTCAATCTTCAAGAGGATTGAGGCAAGGCTGTCCTCTCTCTCCCTACTTATTTATTTTAATGGCTGAATCTTTCAATTGTGTCCTTGATCATAAGAGACAAGCAGGCCTCATCACTGGAATCAATTTGAAGATGCAGTTAAAAACATCAATCACTCCCAATTTGCTGACGACACCCTACTGATAGGAGAAGCATCTGCTATAATTGCTCAAAGGTTCAAGCTCCTATTAGATAAGTTTATGAGATACTCTGGGGGAATGATAAACTATCTCAAAAACTACATTTACGGTTGGAATACTTCAGCCCAAACTCTCCAAAACCTATCCAACATCTTTGGGGTGTTGTGCAAGTTAAAATGGGACCATTTTAGCTACTTGGGAATACCAGTGAGCATGGGTCGCGTTAGACCTGAAATCTAGGACAAAAAGCCTTATAAATTGAAAAAAAATTCCACAACTAGGGATCCTTCTGGCTCAACCCAGCTGGCCGAATGGTGCTCCTAAAATCAGGCATGTCTTCACTTCCTTTATATCAGTTCTCCTTAGCTCAGGTGCCAACCTCTTTTCATCACAAAATGGAAAGTGTTCTTAGACATTTCTTATGGCAGGGTGGAAAAAATGATAAGAAAAAGTATAACCTGGTTAGTTGGAAACAAGTTATCCATAGCCAGGAAAAAGGCGAGCTTGGAATCAGATCTCCATTCTTCACTAACTTAGCTTTTGGTTGTAAGCTTATTTGGAGACTATTAGAGGAGCAGCAAGATTGGTGGAAAAGAGTCATCGAGGTCAAATACCTTAACAGTACAAGGCAAAAATTGCTAACTAGTGAAACACCTGTAAGGAGCAGCACAGGTATTTGGAAACTCTACAAAAAAGCCATCTCTTTTATGGCTCAAAATGTCTCATTGGTTCCCAAAGGTGGGAACAAAGTTAGCATTGGAAGCGATAAGATAATGGGAAATAATGCCATCAGCAGCTTCCCAAGTATGGAACCAATCATTCTCTATTTGCAAAGCAAGGGACTATATCATTTAAATCAAATATCTCATTGGGATATAGATACACAAGCGTGGAAGGGCTGGAACTTCCCTCCCATCCCTGTTCATCTCAAAGATTCCTTTAACAATTTCCAAAATCATCTCCATAATATTGCGCCTTTATCTAAAAATGGTGTTGACGGCTTTCGTTGGGATCCTACGGGTTCAAGCTACTCAATTTAGGTAGAGTACAATTATTTGTGCAACAAGGATCTCCCCACTTCTCCATGGACGTATTGGAAAGCTACTTGGAAAGCTGAAGCTATCCCCAAGGTTAAATTCTTCATGTGGACCCTTTTAAAAGGGAAGACTCTCACCTCATAAAATCTACAAAAGAAAGGTATCATGGGTCCCTCCCGATGCCCGAATTGTCATGAAGCTGAAGATACCATGCAGCATCTTTTCATTTCATGTCCCTTCGCCATCTCTAGTTGGAAAGGCATAGCCCCCTTTGACTCATTCACCTGGAATTCTCATCAATCCATTAGTGAAGCCCTAAGCTTCTGGAAGAAAAGTTATCCCTGGAAAAAAAAGAAAAACAGCATTATCAAGAGGGTTTGGGACACCCTCTCTTACACACTCTTATGGAAAATATGGATAGCAAGAAACCGCAAGGTTTTCAGAGACCAAGAGACTTTAACTAGACGTCTTTGCAGCAAATCCAAAATTCTGGCAATAGAAACCATAGCCACTAAGAATCTCAAGAAAATCGACATGGCCAGCCTCCGTAACGAAGAGAGAGACTTCATCAGGGATCTGATAGACAAGTGTAGCATCCTATCTCCAGCAGTCAACTTCAATAGCTCTTCTAACAATTGCAACTGGAAAATCAGATTAAATCAGGGTGAACTCACTGACTGGATCTTCAACAACAACACTCATATCATCTTCTTCGATGGCGCCTCCAAGTCTAATCCAGGGGCTGCGGGAGCAGGGGGAATCATCTATATACCCAAAGGATACCCCCTTATCTCTTTTGAAGAGGGTCTGAGAAGTCTTTCCAACAACAGAGCAGACGCCCTGGCTCCCTATCAAAGCTTACTCTAACTTCAAATCCTCGGATTTAAGAAAGCTTGGATTTTTGGTGACTCTGCTATTATCATTAGTCTCATGAATAGCAAGAGAAAGCCCTCAAATATCCATATACATCAAATCATCAGCAGATGTCAAAGCATGATCAATCAAAATTAGGAGATAAAATTTTTCCATGTCCTCCGCAATTTAAACCGAGAAGCAAACAAGCTCGCCAATCAAGCTTCTACCAAAACCAAAGGAAATCTTTTTTGCAACAACAAAGATTCCTTTCTTTATCTCCCCTGATCTCCTTCTTGACTAATGACAAATCGTTTAAGACCGACTCCTGATCGAACCTATAAGGCGCCCTCTATCCAAATATTCTGCAATCCTGATTTGGTTTTCCTTCTGCCGCCGAATGTCTTGGCCCCTATTCTTTTCGGCACCTCACTCTTATCAACTTCTGCTCTTTCAAGAAAAACCCGTGAGGCCTTCACCTTCCACCACGTGCCTCTGCCCCTTATCCCTTCCAATTTGCTAGCTTTATTGGCCTGGACACAGGTGATGACTAGCATTGTTGCGTTCTATTTAGTTGCCCTCCAGTTATTTCTCCCCTTCTCATCCTATCGCTATTGCTACTCTCATATTCAAGATCCCATGGAAAATTATATGTTGGAGAACTTTAATGATTCAAGTGCCAGTTGCTACAGCCTCATCATCGTTGACCAAGATTGCAAGTCAGAGGATTCTTCTGCGCAGTAGAGCAGTGATTTAGATACAGATTAAAATGCTTTGTAAAGCTTGTATTCTTCTCTTCCAATTCGTCCGAATTTATTCTTGTATCAGTCTTCCTCATGTCAAAAAACATCGGAAAATAGAAGATGGTGGCATTGTAGTCAAAGAGCAAGATTTTCACTCGAGCTCCAAGCCTGTACTTCTGGAGCTTTGCCTCCTATACTTTTTTGAATGACAAACAGCAACCGATTTTGTGAAAAAAAAAAATGGTTATGTAACTCACTATTCATTATTAAAGCTATTTTATGTAATGATGAAGATTCTATCTAATGGTTGATGAGAAATCTAAAATAGTAGCTTGGATACTTACCCATGGGTAAATTGTGTAAAATATTTCTAACTCCATGCATTTTCATGTGAAGTTACTTGGGAGATGTTACATAATGCATTCAAAGAAAAAGATAGTGATGTTGTAGGTATATATTTAACTTCTAGTATCTTTTTTTTCCACTGGAAAAATCCGTAATTTTCATTATATGGAAAATTACATATTGTAGATGCTATACGCATATGCCTGAGGTCACTATTCACAGTGTGCCTGTTAGTTACAAAAAGGATTCTGTTCATGTATATCAGATCAGATGTACCGCGCAGGGTCATCTTCCAATATTCTATAAAAAACCTGTTTACAAAAATGCCTTCCGGCTTTCCTAGCTGTTCAAACATGTTTAAAGATTACAAAAAACTGTTGCTGTCATGTACAAAAAATTCATCAGATAATTTATTGCTCAGGTGCATGCTTGTTATAGACATTTTTGTGCCTAACAGCATGAAGCATGAAATGTCAATAATCTAAGGGATCCAAAGTCCCTAAACATGTTGTTCTTACCCCTAGGGGAACAAGGTCAGCAAACCACAGCACTTCAGATCAGTTCTCCACCTGAAAACACTCAAAAACAAGCAATTTCAGGATCATGTCAACTGCTCCACTGAGCATCTGCGCTGAATGTCAAATCTAATGAAGGCTACCTGCGCTGGGCGAGATTGGCCAAGTGGCACAGTCATTCTGCAAGGTGTCAGGTGCCCAGGAAGCTTCTAAAATGACACTTGGATCAGCAAATTCGCCCTATGATGAGTAAGAGGTCCTTAAACTCCAAGTGGAAGCTAGGATCTCCAAGTGGACTCAAGAACTGGAGTATAACTGAAGAGGGAGAGGACACAAGTCAACTTCATGTCAGTCTCAAGCTAACTCATCCTTTCTCCAAATATCCTATATATAGAGCTCTCTCATGAGGTCTAAGGAGGCTGGAATTTTGTGCAAGTAAGGAAGTGCTGTTGGTTTGTATATAGAACTATTGGGTGATTGCTTTGAAGGAGGTGAAGAGGAGATTTCTTTCTGCTGGGAGGTGTTGCTGGATTGGGCCTCTTATGGTTGTAACATTCTCAGAACTTTACTTCTTCCATTAATAAAGCATTTGAGGTTCTTCTATATGCATGTGTCTCTATGGCGAATTGATGCTTGTATATTTGATTTATTCTAATCCTTGAATCAGTTATGGATGTATGCTTCTTGTAGTTTCCCTTTCTTGTGCTTTTGTAGGATCTTTGTGTAGCTGGGCCAGTAAAAGAGAAAGGAGTTGGGAGCAAGCGGCAAGGAGAGAAGACTGGATCAACACTAGCGAAAGACATCGGTTGGTGGATCTCTTTCTCCCCTATTTACTTTCATAAAGAAGAAATCTTAGATAGCTTTACTTTCAGTTGTTGCTGAGGTACTATCACCCTTAGAGTGGGATAGGGTCATTCCGTATTGGATACTTTTCCCTACAACAAATTGGCGACTCCGCTGGGGAAGCGTATCTTGTTGGTTGTTTGTGTTTTTTGCTATTCATTTCATAAACAAAGGGAGTACCGAATCGAACTGTGTTTGAATCATTCAAATACAAAGTAGAGGGCAGCTACTCTAGCTCAGTTTCTGGGCAAGTTTATGATTTGAAGAGCTGATCCACAAGGACTCTAATAAGCTCTTAGTGATAGCTTTTCATCCTCCTTGTCATCCCTTAGTGTGTCCTTGACTGATAGCTTCTGATTTGAGCAAAAACTGTGAATTTTTGAGCAATCTGTGACCCGGAAACTGTGAAAAACGCAAGTCTCGTTCTTCAGCGCATGCTATACAAAGGCAGTCTGCATTTTAGCGCAGGTAGCCCCTTCGGGAACTGTGCTGAATGTCAATCTAACAGTCCTTTACCTGCGTTGAACCAGTGGTACACTGTGCTACTGGGGTTTCCTGCTGTTTCTTGCCTTGTTTTCACTCTTGTTTTTTGCTGTTTGTTACCAGTCAGTGGGCCTATCTGAAACCAACTTTCCTTGTCACTATTCCGCCTCAGTTGTATAAAGAAACTGTGTTTGTTCTTTGTGTATTTCTTATGCATTTACAGTTTCCCATAACGAAAGTGAACTAGTCTTGCTGTGACCTCTTAGATCTAGACCTGTGATAAAGTGTCGTTTTGATCTTAAGAGTTAGTTTATTTGCTGTTCATAGCTGATTGAGCTTTTGCTTTCGTCATTTGGTTTGAATTTATATATTTCTAGTGTCAAAACAAGTAAATCTTAAGGTGTCTTTTGATTTTGGACAAGCTTGTTTGCTTTCACTTTAAATTGAATTCAAAATTATACAACAGCTTTCTTTTTGCATTTCACCAACATTAAGAAAGAGAAAAGAAATACTTGCATTGTGCATGTGCATTATGACAGCTTGCATGTTGATTTAGGAAAATGCATTAGTGTGTGCTCTATGATCTGTGTGAAAAGGTGTTATCTTTCTTTTCCCTCAGTAGTTAAGGTTTTCAAAGTTGAAAGATTGAAAAGCTTGCTTATCATCTTAGACTGCATTTAGGAGTGTTACTATACATCTCGTGGTGATCCATAAAGGCAAACTGCTAAACAAGATCAACCTTAAAATAAATTGAATTTACATAACAACGCATTGAAACATAACGCAAACATCTAGAGGTCTAAGCTAGAGACGTGTTCCGGCGTCGTTAAACGTGATATCTTAGCGTTGAGTGGTTGGGTGATTCCTCCACGGTGAAGCGATAAGTATCAATACGGACTTGTGCTCCCACGTACCGTCGCGTATATATTGGGAGACCCCTATAGGAATAAATCCTTTATCCAATAGGAAACCGTGTCGACCGCCCTACTGATCGCAATGCAGTGAACACAGCATTCACGAAGATCGACCACCCGTACCGTAAAACGTATTCTGTGGTTTTGCGAAAAGTTTGGCACACCCTCTGCCTAGAACTCCAGAGCAGTTTCTTTTGGCCTTTTTCAAACTCTATAACTGAAAAAGTCCATCCGAGCATTTGTCACTTCGGGCTCGTTAAAACATCGAAGGAGACTAGAGTCATCTTTAGCTTTTTCTCGACTCTTAAAAAGTGAAAAAGCAAGTTGTGTCTAAGCGTCGTTATAAAATTTATTTTAAACGGAACATAATCACCTCCTATTCCCGCGTTGATCTTAAGTTGAGAACATGGAACGCCCCAACCAAGGAACTCCACATGATGGAAATCCTAGTCCATTCTCCTCTTGGGGAGAAGTCGGTGCGCCCCACATGGCCACATTGTCGCTTCCAGGATTGACAATTGGCCTGCCTGTTTGGCTTTTCTCAACTAGTGTAGTTCAGACCACCATGGTTCCTGAACAGTCGAGTCAACAGTTAGATCAGTCTAGAGCTGCCCACCAGCCTTCTACTTCTTATAACTCTTCCTCTAATCCTCCATCTTCGCAAAGTGGGGCTGGCAAAAGCCAAGCTCCCATGGAGAAGAAGGAAAAGAAGAAGAAAGAGAAGAAGAAGAAGGAGCCTAAGGCGACTGGGGGCAAGCAAAAGACATCTGACAAAAACCCACACACAGCACAGACCGGGCCTAAATCGCCATGTGTCATATGTAAAGGAGACCACTTCCATAGAGATTGTCCCTGTATTCCCCGGATACTAAGGGATTGGTCACCTCGTTTGCACAATTCGGGAGCATCAACCTCTGATAACCATGTTGATTGCGTACCGTCAACCAGCGAAAGTGAAGGTTCAAGACAAAGAGGGGGAGTAAGATCCCCCTGCAGACTGTGTGAAGGCGGTCACGCCATCCACCGTTGTCCCTTCTTAGACGAAGCGAAGAGAGTTTTGGAAGATCGTCCGGTTCCACCGGCAATACTTCCTCCTGGATACAAAAAACTCGTGCCGAGTCCTTCGTTGGTTCAAAATACAGCTGGCCTGCTCAAGTGGTCAGCTGAAACGTCAGTCATTGAAAATGAACCTACTGAATCCAGACCAGACGAAAGTCTAAAGGTCGATACGGCAGTTGACCCGGTTCTTCCTTCAGAGGTTTCATCCTCAAATGACACCGTCACTGAAGATTCATCTTCAATGGACACCCTCACTGGAGAGAATAAGGATGACACCATCCAGATTCTTTTCATCAACACAGATTCTGATGAGCATCAGGGAAATGCGCCCATTCCTTTATCGCAGGAAGGAACATCGTCAGGGTCATATCCGGCCGTGTATTCGGTCCCACCACCAAGCAACCTGGTTGTGTCCTTTGATTGGAACCAACTAGGCAGACCCCGGTTACCAGCCAGTATACCATTCAGAATCATAGTCCAAATCTACAGAATGGTAATGGCTGGAACTATCATTGATGAAGGGGCATCTGTGAGTATCCTTTCCTCTATTGCTTGGAAAGCACTGGGTTCCCCGGAGCTTTTTCCTGAGATAAGAAATCTCTCGGGTTTTGATAAAGGAACCAGTCGACCGTTAGGGATCCTCCCCAATGTGCCTGTTACATTGAAAGGGAAGACCGTTCAAATGAACGTGATGGTCGTTCAAGGACCCTTGGATTATAACCTACTCCTTGGACGAGACTATATATATTGCATGGGAGCTATAGTCTCCTCACTCTTTAGAGTAATGTGTTTTCCACACGAAGGAAGAATGGTCAAGCTCGTAGACCAACTTTCATTTCCGGGATCACGCATCGCAAATAGTCAAATACCAACCCTCAATGGTCTTTTCACCCGAGAAATGTCTCCACCCCCAGTCCTCCTTCCCGATGAATGCGAGTGATTCGGAAAGATGGGACTGGAACCCAGGGGGCATGCATCCTGGTCTGCTTCGGGCAGAGGAAACCTTGGGTATAAAGTAGAATTTCCGCGGAAGAATATGACTAGTCCGTACCCCGTCCGAAAGAAGGAAGAGGGGTTGTTCTGGAACAGGATTCTTTTGTCAAAGTTATGTGTTTGATGATTTTAGTCATTCACCTTTGTCTAAACAGGTAGGCTACCAAAGAAAGAGATTCTTTTGCGGCAGCAAATTGTAACCATCTTTGGGTAAAAGGCAAGCCTCACCCATTAAAACTAATGTTTTAGAGGATAAGTAGGGGCAGCCTCCAAAGAAAGAGATTCCTTTGCTGCAACAAATAGTAACCATCGTTGAGTAACCTAATGATAGACATCGCCAGAAAAAGAGTTTCATTTGCGGCAGCAAATAAAACCATTTTTTGGATAACCTGAAAGAGGCAAGCCTCACCCATCAAAACAAATGTTTTGAAGGATAAGTAGGGGCAACCTTGAAATTGTACCTTATACCTGGGGGCATGCAAACCTTTTGGAGTGTAAGCAAAGAGCGGTCATTGATCGTTTCCTAACTTACATAAAGAAAGGATGTGGGGCAAAGGTCAAAATTTGCCAAAGAGCATAGCTTATGTGAGGTGCAAGCTCTATAAAAATTGGAATCTTGCAGGAGAAATTTCTTATCTTATGACTGGTATATCGAGCAGTTTTAGCATAAAGTTCATGCTCGTTAAAAAATAAACGCAAGATCCGAGCAGTTTTAACGTGGTCTTCATGCTCGTTAAAAAATAAATAAAAGCAGTGAGCAATGTTTCCTCCAGAGTTTAAGCTCATTTTTATCTAAAAAAGAACCTATCCCGGTAAATAACCTTTGTGATCGTAATTTTATCAGCCATAGAAAGCCTTGGTCGTGTTTGCACCCGCCACCTCCACCGTCATTTGGCTGATCATTCACCTCCATATGATTGTTTACCCATTTTGAGGAACAGCTGCGAAGAGTGATTTCACCTAGCCATCCTTGTGACACTGCCGTGATTGGAAAATTCCAACCTGTACCTGGAATCAGTTGCTATCCCTGTATATCACTCATTCCTCAAAAGACGAGTCTTCTTTGAGCTCTTTTCTGACTCGTAAAACATGAAAAGTTTGCCAAGTTTTGGCCTTCCAGCTCGTTAAAGGGATCGGAAGAGCTATCCCTCCTCTAGATTTTAATCTTTTTGGACCTGAGGGATTATTACACAAAAAGATCGAGCGCTTGTTTTGATCGGCTCGTTAAAAGTACCGAACACTCATCCCTTCTGTATTGTTTTGTACTTTTTCGGACTTAAGGGATTAGATGACGAAAAAGGAATTTTGGAGTTAACTTTCTGTACCTTTTCAGACTCTCTAAAATTGAAAAGGACCGAGTTTTCCTTGTCGTTAGACTCGTTAAAATGATTAAATAGCGACAAACTTGTCTTTAGACGAGAACGAGTTTCCCTATCGCTAGGCTCGTTAAAACATAGCGATGGGCTTGCCCGAAGGGCAGGTTATAGAACAAGCATATGTTATCCTCCTCAAGCTTGAAAAAAATAAAGAGGTACTGGTCAGAAATGACTGGGGAAAAATTGGGAGAACCTCAAAGCTTTAATGGTAGCAAGTCGCTCTTGAACATGACACTTTTCCTCCGTACCACATCGGGTTGGGTTGTTTTCATTCACCGGTCTCATCACCATGGTCCTCGCCAAACCATCCACATTTGGGGTAATGCTACCGATCCATCGCATCAGTGTTGTTATATGTTCAAGAGATGTCATTCAGAAAGAGTCAACCATGTCCCATCCACTGCCATACATTATCCTTCATCCATTCATGGTCGCCACCCTGAGTCATATGTCACAGTTTGTTTTCACCTCCACTAAAATCATTAGCTCCGTTCCGTGTCATTGATGTGGGATTCATTAAGGCCCTCCTTTGACGGATCGCTTCTTGTCGACTTCAGCTCATTATCCAAGAAGTTGATCTAGGAACAACCCCTTCAGTACTTTGAAGCTTGCATGCCTCAATGGCAAGTTTCTCACTTCCGACGACAGGTATACATCAATGACCTTCGACCAGAATATTTTGCGTGGTGTTCGACGCCAAGTCCTTTATTCACACCACGTGAATTGTACTGCAGTACCTTGAGGGTCATTGTCATTATTGGTGATTCCTCTCGCGCTTGTTAACGGTTTACATTATTGACCGGTAATCAAGCGATGTCTTTCCATGTTCGACTTCAGCGCAATTCTCACATGGATCGACTTGTACTTAGAGTGAAGATCGAACGAGTTTGAAGACCCCGGATCTAGTTTCATCCATCCGGGCTGCGATATACATTCAGGATATAAAGACATTTGTTATGTACATCATTGCAGCAGATGATCATCCTACTCAAAGGATGATAATTTTAGCAGAGAATTATCAGTCTACCATCGGACGATCGTCTGTTCTATGTACCAAAATGTATTTATAAAGCTGAGCATGGGAATGCCCGCCTCAGCTAGATCATGAAAACAAGATGAAAAATAATGTATTGTATTGTATTTTATTACAGGACACCTCTCAGCGATTGAATGAACTTCGGATCCTCTGGATAAAGCATTTCACCCGATAAACGACCTCATACTTTAGGGGGCAACTGTTATAGACATTTTTGTGCCTAACAGCATGAAGCATGAAATGTCAATAATCTAAGGGATCCAAAGTCCCTAAACATGTTGTTCTTACCCCTAGGGGAACAAGGTCAGCAAACCACAGCACTTCAGATCAGTTCTCCACCTGAAAACACTAAAAAACAAGCAATTTCAGGATCATGTCAACTGCTCCACTGAGCATCTGCGCTGAATGTCAACTGCTCCACTCTGTACCTGCGCTGAATGTCAAATCTAATGAAGGCTACCTGCGCTGGGCGAGATTGGCCAAGTGGCACAGTCATTCTGCAAGGTGTCAGGTGCCCAGGAAGCTTCTAAAATGACACTTGGATCAGCAAATTCACCCTATGATGAGTAAGAGGTCCTTAAACTCCAAGTGGAAGCTAGGATCTCCAAGTGGACTCAAGAACTGGAGTATAACTGAAGAGGGAGAGGACACAAGTCAACTTCATGTCAGTCTCAAGCTGACTCATCCTTTCTCCAAATATCCTATATATAGAGCTCTCTCATGAGGTCTAAGGAGGCTGGAATTTTGTGCAAGTAAGGAAGTGCTGTTGGTTTGTGTATAGAACTATTGGGTGATTGCTTTGAAGGAGGTGAAGAGGAGATTTCTTTCTGCTGGGAGGTGTTGCTAGATTGGGCCTCTTATGGTTGTAACATTCTCAGAACTTTACTTCTTCCATTAATAAAGCATTTGAGGTTCTTCTATATGCATGTGTCTCTATGGCGAATTGATGCTTATATATTTGATTTATTCTAATCCTTGAATCAGTTATGGATGTATGCTTCTTGTAGTTTCCCTTTCTTGTGCTTTTGCAGGATCTTTGTGTAGCTGGGCCAGTAAAAGAGCAAGGAGCTGGGAGCAAGCGGCAAGGAGAGAAGACTGGATCAACACTAGCGAAAGACATCGGTTGGTGGATCTCTTTCTCCCCTATTTACTTTCATAAAGAAGAAATCTTAGATAGCTTTACTTTCAGTTGTTGCTGAGGTACTATCACCCTTAGAGTGGGATAGGGTCATTCCGTATTGGATACTTTTCCCTACAACAATGCTGATATCTCGGATCATTGTATGGACGATGGTAGTATTTGTACTCCTGTTGGCCTTGAACCTCTATGATCTCCCATACTCCTCTGTCCATCAACGAGGCCTCCTTGGATAGTTTGTCAGCACTCTCGTTATGTTCCCTGTAGATGTGTGTACATGTGATGTTGTTAAAAGCTGCTTTGAGTTCAAGAACTTCATTCAATATAGTGTTGAGTGTGTGAATGTGACAAATAGATATGTTGTTGAACCAATTTATGATGATTTTTGAATCCCCGAAGATGTTTATGCAAGTGAAATGATGACTCAAAGCAAAATGAAGTAAATGACGAAGGGTGATGAGCTCTGCAAAATTGTTTGTTCCCATTCCCAGTCCTGCTTTTATTTTGTAATAATGATGCTCGGTTTTGTATATGATAAAACCGCCCCCACAACTCTGCTGGTTTGCGGCCCCATCAAAATATGCCCAAGGTGTGTTTTGATCTATTCGGGGGGGCGGATGAGGATGACGCACTTGCGGGGGCGGGGGGTCTGGTAGTTCTCTATATGCTGCGATAATGCCTGCCTCCACCATTTGCCAGAATACAGGTTGGTCATTGAATATGATTATGTTTCTAGCTTTCCATATGTGCCAATTTACAAGAATTGGTAGGTTAATAATCTTTGTTCCTTTGTGCCGCGTCTCCCAATCTGTCCAAGCCCCAGACAGATCAGTGCCCTCCCAGTTGCCAGAGTAAGTAATGGTGTTTTTGATAGCGGTCCACAGATCTTGTATCAACCTGCATCGCAAGAATAGATGTTCTGTGGTTTCGGATGCTTCTTTGCATATCGCACACCAGGATGGTCCATGGTAAGCTCTGTGCGATAGGTTTTCTCCAGTGGGCACCTTGTTCCTTAGGACACACCAGAAGAAAAGTTTGGATCGCGGTGATGCAGTGAGCTTCCAGATGCTGTGCCACCAGTTCGAAATGACCTCTGGCTTTTTGTGACTGATAAGAAGGGCGTAACCAGCCTTTGGTGTGTAATAACCGTTCTCAGACTGGTTCCAAATTAGTTCATCCGGCCCCTCAATGATTCTGATGTGAGATTCAATCAGGGCCTCCCTGTAAGTCTGCCATGCCTGATGCCATCTAGGAGGGAGATTTAATTGATGAGCAGTCCTCCAGGCCTGATGAAAAATATCAGAGGTTTCTCTGTCTGCAATCTGGGCAATCACTTTGATATTGCGAGCAAGTAAGTGTTCAACCAAGTCATGTGGCAGAGTGTGCCTGCCTCCACTGCCAGCCCATGGGTCGATGCCAATCCTAGCCAGGGTCCCGTCTCTGATTTTCCAGACCAAGTTGTCTCTGATCATAGGCATTGAGTGTAGTAGTGCTTTCCATATAGATGATATACCTGTTCTGTTCCAATTAGGGAGTCTGATCCAATCCAGGGTGCCAAGGGGCCATATATATTTGTGGTAAGAGAGTCGGGTCCATAAGTTCTGGCTAGTTATCAATGCCCAGCTCATTTTTGCTGCCAATGCTTGTGCGAACAGAGGAAGGTCTTTTAATCCCCATCCCCCCCACTTCTTTGGGAGTGCGATCTTCTGCCAACCGATCCAGGCAAATATGCGTTTGTCTTGGCTTCCTGCCCATAGATATCTGTTGCAAATTTGCTGGAGGCGTGCCAGAGTGTGTCTTGGAATCCATGCTAGAGCCATCCAGAAAACCGGTGTTGCTTCCAGCACTGATTTGATGAGGATTAATCGGCCTGCCCTGGAGAGGTATCTGTGGCTCCAGCAGGAGAGCCTTTTTTCCAATTTTGATACCAGCCAAGTCCAATCTGCAATCTTCTGGCAAGTGGGCTTTAACCAGAAACCCAGATACTTTAGACCCCTGTCCAATGGGTGAATGATGTAGGGGAAAGCCTGCTGAGCGGTTTGAGATTCATTGACTGAGGTACGGGCCAGCGATATGGTAGATTTCTCTCGGTTTACCTGCATACCCGTGGCCTGTGAGAAGAGCTGAAGAATGCGAGAAAAAGTCAGTGAGTCTCTGATGCTACCATCCAATAGGATGAGTACATCATCCACGAACAGCAGGTGTGTGAGGAAACATTCTTCCGTGATCTTGAGGCCTTTTAGGGATCCTTCCCTTGTAGCAGAGATGATTAAGCGACTCAGTCCTTCCATGACCAATAGAAATAGAAGAGGTGATAGGGGGCAGCCCTGCCGAAGCCCCCTTTCAGAGTGAAAGAAATGGGAGGCTGATCCATTGATCAGGATGTTGAACGTAGGAGTGGTGATACAGGCCATGATCCAGTTTATGAAAGGAAGAGGGAAGCCCAGATGAATAAGGAGCATCTTAATGTATAGCCAGCTGACACGGTCGAAGGCCTTTGATAGATCGATTTTCAAGAGAGTGCACTTGAGATGCTTAGACCAGATGGAGTGCAGGGCTTCCTGGGCGGATCCAATGGCTTCATGAATCTGTCTATCCTCAAGGAAAGCAAATTGCTGGGGAGCTATGTGAGTTGAAAGGATAGGTTTAAGCCGGTTTGCAATTATCTTAGATATAATCTTGTAGAGTACATTGCAGAGTGAGATGGGGCGGAAATCATCAAATGAAGATGGGGAGTCAGACTTGGGAATGAGAGCAATGAATGTAGAGTTTATAGCATGATATAAACACCCAGATGATCTGCTTTCCTCTATCACACTGAGCAGGTCCTGTCCCAGCAGGTCAAAGAAGGCTAAGTAGAATTCGATGGTCCAACCGTCAGGGCCGGGGCTCTTGTCCTTCTTGAACCACTTGAGAGTGCTTTCCAGTTCCTCCATTGTGACCGGGGCCATGAGATCAGCCGAGTCATCCTCGTTTACAAATCTTGGGAAATGTGAGGCCACATCAATGATCTCTGCCAAGTTTGTGCCAGGAGGGCTTCTGTACAAGCTTCTAAAATGTGATGTACCCAGCTGGGAGAGTTTATTGAAAGTGTCTGCAAGGCCCCCTTCCGGTAGGGGGAGATTCCAGATAGTGTTTGCCACTTTCCTTCCCTTAGCGTAGTTGTGGAAAAATCTTGAGTTTTCGTCCCCAGCTTTCAGCCAAATAGCTCTGCTGCGTAATCTGAGGGATTCCTCCCTTTGTCTAAGCAAATTTGACCTCTGATTTTCCAGCTCAATCAGTCGAGTCTTGTCCACGCCCGAGGTGAATCCTAGGTTTCGCTCATCTAGAAGGGTTCTCAACTCTTCTTCAACTGATGTGAGCTGGGCAGTTTCCTTTCTGTTCTTCTCCTTGGCCCAATTTATGACAATATGCTTTAGCTCCGAGAGGTTTTTACAAAAACCCTTTGTCAATGAAGCTTCTCTGTTTATGGGATGTGCCTTCCAGTAATCAGAGACCAATTTCATGAAATCTTGGTCTTGGAGCCAGATATGGTTGAATTTGAAAGGGGCTTTTGGCTTATGGTGAGGCCCTAGGATTTCCAGAAAAATGGGGGAGTGATCTGATAATCCCCCAGATCCAACCCATTGTTTATAGTGGTGTAGATGCTGAATCAGGGGTCCTTTAAGTAGGAATCTGTCCAGTCTTCGAGCCAAAGCTGCATCTCCCACCCTTCTGTTCCTCCACGTAGGCATAGGCTTCTGCATGGGGATATCAACAAAGTCTGTCTGATCTAGGATATTTCTCATGTAATCTGTAATGGAATCCACTTGTGCCATGGAACCCCAAGATTCACGGAAGCCCAGAGAAAAATTTAGGTCTCCCCCCAGGATGGTATGGTCCGCTGCCAATAAGGTAAGATTAAGAAGGTGCCTCCAGAATGGCTCCCTGAGGTGGCATGGGCCATAAACATTCACAATACGGAATGCTTGCCCAAGATCTGCAGCAAAAATGTCCAGTCCCATGAATCCTTGTCCACCCCAGGATGAATCGATCCTGATTGACCTAGGGTTGTATCCGAGCGCCAGTCCCCCCGATCGACCCGAGGCATCCATGGCCAAGAACTTCCATCTTGGTGCCAATGTGTGTAAGCAATGAGAGATGTCCTCTGCCGAGCCCAGAGTCTCTTGGAGGAGGATAATGTCAGGTTGCTCAATCTCAAAGAGTCTCCGGATGGCTAGTTTTTTGGGGGCACTAGCCAAGCCCCTGCAATTGAATGATAAGCACTTCATGGAGGACCGCCCCGGGGGGTTACGGCTGCTCTAAGGACCCCATCAATTGTGGACTGCCGACCAGATGCGACCTCCGCACCGGCCCTCCAGATGGCTTTGGAGAGATCAGATTTTCTACCTCTGGATGTCAGAGGTCCCAATCCCAGAGGGACAATGCCCAGGCCTCCCTGAGAGCCCGGAAGTTGAGGACGAGGGCGAAGAGAATAAGGGTGGGAGGAAGTCCGCGAGGAGGATGACAGCGAGGAAGAGGAGGAGAAGGGTGGCACGGATGGTGGAGCAGTAGAGGCACACAGAGGAGGAGTCGAGAGAGGGCAGTGAGCCATAGTGCAAGGTGCAGATGATGTAACGAATGCAGATGAGCTACCAAGAGATAAGGAGGAAGGGATTAGAACAGTACCCGTGGCCTGTGCGGCTGCTGCAGCGGCCCGAGCCCTAGTCATAGGGGGCGATGACGGTCCCGGCCCCTTCGACCCAGTCTTCGCTGGCGAGCCCTGTACAGATGCTTCCCCCTGTGTTGGACGAAGGATTACCGGGGATGCCTCTCGAGCTGAAATGGGAGTGATCCTTGGGGAAGCCTCTGGACTCTTGTTCAGCGGACAGTCCTTAAATAGGTGTCCCACTTGATGACAGCGGTTGCAGCGGAATGGAACGCCCTCGTAGTCGAGAATTTGTGTCCTGCTGTATTTTCCCCATTTCAGAGTGATCTTTTCCTCTAATCCTTCACGCGTGTCCAGGTGAACCAGCACACGAGCTAGGGTTCGCTTCTTTGATTCAACATACGTGCGATCATGATCCAGATACGTGCCCAAAGCATTTCCTATCTTGATGAGTGCTTCCTCGCTCCAATACTGTAATGGTAGTCCAGGCAATCGTACCCACAGGGGACCTGCTCCAATCTGTTCACGTTCTGGGTCAAAGAGGGGACTCCACCTCTTTAACAGAACAGGTGCGGTTTCGATGTGCCAATATTTTGCCAAGACTAAATCCGTGTAGTCCTCCTTAGTGAAATGGAGGGAGAACCACCCACGGGGGAGAACATGTACCTCCGGGAGTTCCTTGAGCAGGGCACCCCAGATTTCCTTTACCCATTGTGTCAGTCGGCTGGCTGTGTAGGCGCGTCCCCGCACATGTCCTACCAATACCGTTCGGGCCATGGACACCGCTTCCCCGAGAGCCGATGGGTCGCCAAAGGAGATAGTGATATCTTTGGTCGTCGCTTTGATACACCTGGTTTTCCTCTTCTTTGTGCGAGGTGCAGAAGGGTGGTCGACAAAGGGGTTTGTTACACCTTCAGGGGGAATGGGCTTCGAGGGTTTTACATTTACCGCCGGGGTGCTAAAACATCCAGAAGGCCGAATCCCAGAGGTCGGTAGGGTTTGAGGTCCCGTAACCGGAAAGTCCACGGCTGTAGTCGGTAGATCAGAGGGTAAGAACGGGGGCTGATCGAATGACAAAATCTGTGGTGAGAGCGAAGCGAGAAGCTGTTCCGTACCGGGCGATAGAGGTGGGGCTTCAAGGCCAGGCGGTGAAACCGGAGCGAATTCAGAGACGGAGCGGTTAGTGTGCGTGAGCACAGGCGAGGTAACGGGGGAGCAGGGAACAGAGGCGGTTTGAGAGGCATTAACCGGCGCGGCGAAATTAGGGTTTTCGAATATAATGCGGTCCTCAAATGGATCCTCAGAATAATCCACAAGGTCCGTCTCCATGTGGCCTTCCATGACGGTAAACAGGCAAGACAGACAGTCAAACGGCTGTGGAAACGGCGTAAGGACGACTCCGTTGTTCCGGTTTGAGAAACGGTAGTCCGGTGACCGCGACTGCCTGCGGCTGCCAGCAAACCCTATCGTGCTTAACCTAGACCCGCGCGCTCCTGTAGCTCCATCCTCCCCTCCCCAATCTCCAATTTAACTTCTAATATCTTATTTGGCCACTAATTTTAATTTCATAATAATAATAAAGTGTATTTTAAACATAGACAATAAATAATAATTAAAAATAAAATAAAACCGCTCTTTCAAATCAATACGAAAATTTTTAAAATTTTTAAAATTACCATTTATATTTATTAAAATTAATAAATTCATATATTATAAAATACATTAAAATTATTAAATATATATTAAAATATGAATTTTTAATTTAAATTAAACTACCTATAAACACAAGTCTATTACATTCAAGTATTGGTTATGCACTGCTTACCCGTTCTTTCCCATAATTAAGGACCCAAGATAACTAACTATGCCATTTTAGTAAATGCTAAACATGATCTTGGTCTAAATTGCATTTCTATTATGTGGTTTTTTGAACTCCTTTGGATCTGTTAATGTTAAAAGGATTACAGAAAATAATGTGGTTTTGTTCGAGGGGAGAAGAGAACAGTAATGGAATTGGCTAATTTTGGGATAAATATTATCACATTATTAATATATTATAAATAAAAAAAATTAAACATAAAAGAATTAAATATTGGAATAATGTTTTTGTATTATAAAATATTTGGTTGAAAAAAAAAAATATTTAATAAGAATTAAGTTTTGTGAAATTTTAAATTTGAAATAATATTTTCAAAAAGCAAATATGTAAATACAGTAAAAAAAAAAATAACTTAAAAAAATAAGTTAGACCATTAATTTTAAAAAAATAAGTTAGATAATGCATGTAAAATTTTATTTATTTATTTTTTGGGATGATTATTCCATGTTAGTGGTAGCAAAAAAACATCCAAATTGTTTTTAATAGTAATATCTAACTAAAAAATCAAAGTGCTTTAAAGTGTGAAAGAATCACATGGGAGTTTTTAGGTTAACATGTTTGAAATCACTTAATGTGGTTCGTGATCAAGACAAAGATAGATAGCCTAACTAGAGGAACATATAAATACAATAGAGATGCAATGGTGAAATTCCACCTAACATAAAATAAATAATAAAATATATAAACAAAATCACTTAATGTGATTCGTCATAAGTACAAAGATGGATAGCCTGACCATAGGAACAAATAAATACAATAAAGATACAATAGTTAAAACCCAACTCACATAAAATAAATAATAAGATAAAAATCAATAAAATAAAAATTGTGAAACCCATAAAAATAAGAATTACCAATAAAGAAACAAAAAATAAAAAATGAAAATTAATATTAAAAAAAAAGAATTAATTAAAAGAAAAGGGAATTTCAAATCCATGTTTTTGAAACCAAATGAATCAATCAATGATTTGTTTTATTAAAATATTTTTGTTTTAATTATAAAATTATTTGAAAATCATTTCACTATAAAATAATTCAAATAGAATAAGAATATTAAAATGAATCCAACGTTATCAATACATTAGTTAATCATGTTTTAGGGGTTTTTTATGAAAGTCACCCGGAGAGGCAAAAAAACCCATTTCCTTAATGTTTTTGAAAATAAAGGCTATAAAAGATCCTAGGTATCAAGGCCGTTTTAATGGAAAGAAAAGGTCTGAAGGTAAATAAAGAATCTGGAGATTTGATTTAAAGTGTATATTTTCCCTTTATCCAAGGGACTACGATCATGATTGCTTAGATTGTTAGGAAGCACAATGCTTATTCCACCTTTAGAGCCTTGATCACTATTCATAGCTCCTTAAGATCATTAAAAGACAACATAAAAGGTGTTTATTTACTCCCATGTTCCTGTGGGGCCCCCTACATTGGAGAATTTGGTTACTCCATTAATTAAAGGATTCAAGAGCACACAGATGCCATAAAATATTGTAGAATTTGCTCAGATTTTGTTGCATATGCTTAGAAGATGAAGTACCACATTTTTATTGAAAATTCCAAAGTCATTACTAGGATTGATCATTTCCATCTCCATCACCATAAATTTAAGGGGCCTATCAAATTTGAAAAAATATCTAAAACTTTAAATAAAAATGATAGATAAAAAAAATTATCATTTATTACATCCCATCTCTTTATTCCTAAATTTCCTCCTTTGGTTTTCTCCCTCTTTTCTTCGACTGTTACCGCTTTTTGTCAACTTTATTTTCCTTATATTACTTTTTTTTGGTCAACTTTATTTTCCTTATATTACCCTCTTTTTTTTGGGTCAGCTTTCTTTTCATTGATTTAATTTGTCTTCTCCTTATATTACTTTTTTAACGGTTTTTTATTCGTTGATCTGAGCTGTGTTCTCCTTTATGCGTTGCTGAACATATATGATACATATTATATTTTCTTTTCTTTTTTATTAAATTCATTTACTATGATTTTATGGATCTTAATAACTATTCCAACTTTTTGTTATATCTATACATTGTTTTCATGATTTTTTTTTTTAATTTACTTTTTGGTTATTTCTGATTTAGTGGATTCCAAGTATTCATATTTCCCTTTTTAATATAACTTTTTTGTTTTTGAATTTTTGAATTAGATTTTATATATAAATTAACCTAGTAATGAATAAAACCATCTGTTACAAATATTTATTTATTTTGATTTTGATTGTAATTTTCTTATTTTTGTTAAACTATTTTATAATCTAACAATTTTTACTTCTATTGATTTGTTCAATCTATATCTATATATATAAATCCTATATATATTTATATATTTAATTAAAATAAATAAAATTATATTATTGAAATTTATAAATTTATGTTTTTAACGCTGTAGTTATATATATTTTTGTTTTTTCATTCCTTTTTCTTGTTAAATTATTAACCAAATAATTTATTTTATAAATGAATCAAATTATTTGTTTACTCAAAATTATTCCTATTTTGATTTATTATTTTATAGTCAAATACTTTTGGGGGATTTGAAGTTTTTTTTCTTTCAATTACTTTTTATATATTTATGCATCTAATTAAAATTATATTTATATTTTTAAGTTTTTTTTTTATTCTTTAAGATTAGTTTTCATTTTTAATTTAGTTTATTATTTTATTTTTATTTTTTTAATATGGATTTTCACATTTTCAATTCTAATTATTTTATTTTTTATTATTTATATTATATTAGTGGTTTAAGTGTTGTATCTCTATTGTATTTATTTTTTCCTTCAATTAGGTTATCTATCTCTATCTTGATGATAAACCATAGTAAGTGGTACTGTATTTATTTTTTCCTCTGGTTAGGCTATCTATCTTTGTCATGATGATGAACCATAGTAAGTGGTTCAGAACCTATCTCTGTCATGATGATGAACCATAGTAAGTGGTTCAGAACGCGTCGACCTCAAAACTCCCATGTGATTTATCCTAAAGAAAAAATTTTACAATCATGATTCACAGAAGCATATATTCAGAGAAAACCAACCAAACGAGAAGTATTCATAAACTCCCATGTGATTGATCCTAAAGAAAAAAATTTACAATCATGATTCACAGAAGCATATATTCAGAGAAAACCAACCAAACGAGAAGTATTCATTATCTTTTCGATAATAATGATTATATTTTCCTTAATTTCTAATAAAACTAACCTAGATTTATTATGGGCTAAGAGAGATCAAATATCTAGAGAATTCCTCAAAACAACTACTAATAATAATAATAATATTAGATTTAATGACGTTTATTACATTTTATGATAACAAAATTTATAATAATGCTACATCAAATTAATATTTTCAAATATTACAACTTTGACATGGAAATAATTATGTCTTTAAAGGTTTTAATATATCATGTTTAAAGATTCATTTTACAATTATTTAATTAAAAGAAATAATAAAAGATTTTAGCATAGGATTTTCAATTCTTTTGTTGAATTGTATTGTAGTTTTTTTATCTATATGGTTATTTTCATTTTTTTATATGACATTAATTTTTTTATTATTATTATTATTATGATTAGAGACGTGACATACTTACACATCCCCTCACAATGAGTTGTAGAATGGGCCTCTCAATGCAACTAACCTAGATCCATCTAACTCGTGATCTATTATGTGCCGAGAAAGATCAAATCTCTTGAGATGGAAAATTTTCCTCAAATTACTAATCCAAAACTATTAAATCTAAATATTAATATTGTTATGAATCTTTTAATATTCTCCCGATTGGAACGAGAGAGGGTATCAGAAGTGACAGACTTCGAAGTGACATGGTTTGTACCAGGACGATAATTACCGCCATCCCCCACATGCTCAAGGTAGGGGGTGTAGTGTCCTTAGCCATGAATGCATTGTCAGTGGGCTGACAAGCTGGTAGAGGGAGGAATAAGATGGGGTAGCGGAGATGGGAATGGCATTTGATGTGCTGGGAAGGAGAAGTTTGCAGTGGAGAAGGAAGGCGTCTTAGAGCGGAAGAGAGGTGAAGGCAACTTGGTTGCGGGCTAGCAACAACTCTCTGGTATGTAATTCGGTCTTACTCCTGCATCATTTCTATGATCTGGTTGCATTCATGCAACAATTACATGCGCTGGTAGGGGTTTCGCTGGGGCAAGGGTGGGGCAATAGGTCGTCCCAATGGGGCTTAGCAATGTCCGGGAGAAATAGAGGGAGGAAAGGGAGGGCCATGGCCAGACTCTGCGTTTTGTTTTTATTGCATTTAAGCGAGAGTCTCGACAGTGACATTGGTAATGTTGGGTCAAGCAAAGATACAAGCCCCTACTTAGTGGCTCAGACTAAGGGTATAGGGGATAATGTGCGTGCCATGTCTGGGGGGCTAAGTGGTGAAGGGAGAGGTAGGAAAGAGTCATGGGCTAGGGGTTGGGATATTAGCTATGTCAGTAATTCGCTGAGAAAACCCTGGCATCTGCATATGCATGGTAGCAAGGGTGCAGTGAGGGACCCTGGGTAGTATAAGGGATAGAGGGGCAAGCATAACCATCACGGGTAGAGGCTAGTTGAGGGAGTTGCATGCAGGTATGATAGCAATTGCGGAGCTAGGCTCTGGATGGGCCTGAAGGCTTGGCTCCAGCTGCAATGGGATGACAAGAAATTGAGGGGGAGGGACAGTATGAGAAGCTTGGGGAACCACACTCGAAACCCAATTCCTCTGGCCACTTGTGGGCATAGGGATACCTTAAACTGTAGAAGGCAAAGCAGGGCAGAGAGGCATGGTATGAGTAGTTGCGTTGGGATGATGTGAATGGACTGATGGCACTAACATTGTTTGATTGTCCACAGGGCATAAAGGAACGGGGTATGGCTCCAGCAAAGAGAGGGCGTGGTCGTGGCAACAGAGCCCACCAGGAAAGTAAGAGACCGAGCACGATGGAAGGTCGCAGGGGCCGTAAGCCTGCTGAGCACCTCATAGCATAGGCTGCTGCAGCATACCGAAATGAAACCGATGAAGGAATCTGTAAGCTGATTGACCTCTAGGAAGTTGAGATAAAACAGGAAAGGGAACCAGATGAGGAGATAGAAGATTGGAGGATGATGGTTCCTGATCCAAGGAATACACGAGGTAGAATTACACAATTCAAACACACCTTGTACTTGTACTTCTTGATGAAAATTCTGCTTGGCAAAGCAATGGAACAAATCTCTGTGGGGATGGCAGTCACAATGCAAGGCCTGCCGAGTTATAAAAAAGACATGGAGAAAATCCTATTTCAGCTACACAAACAAGTCATCAAGATGGATCGTATTGACTGTCACATCCCTTGCATCGTGGAACTATATGGAATGCCAAGTGCAACTGTTGAGGACCCTGCTCCTGTAGCCTCTGTCTCTGATGAGCAGAATGTCTAGAAAGACTAGTTTCATTATGCTTAGTTTTTGTTTATGCGGGTAGCTTTTAAATTTTCCGTTGCATATGTGAGTTGTTATAGTTATATAGTATTTGGACACGAGAATGAGACTTACCTAGATTAGCTAGAAAGACTGAAGCAATTTTGTTTTTGGATGGCGTCTAATGCCGACCGGTGGCCAACAGACTTGGTTTCCCCTCGGAGCAAGTTGACACCTCACAGTAAATTTGTGTGCTGTAAATTTGCCTAATATATAATAGAAAATGGATGGACTTTCCAAGCTTTACAAAAAAAAATATTATTCTTTTAATATTAATATTAGATTTTACATTTTATGATAACAAAATTTATAATAATACTATATGAAATTAATATTTTTAAATATTACAACTTTAAAATAGAAATAATTATGTCTTTAAAAAATTTAATATACTAAAATGATTTTTTAAGGTTAATTTTACAAATATTTAATTATAAATGATTTTGGAGAAGATTTTCAATTCTTTTGTTAAATTGTATTACATTATATATATAATTATTTTATTTTTTTAGCTAACATTATTTTTTATTATTATTTTATTAAAAATATGATATACTTATACATCTTTTGATATTAAATTGTAAAATTAACGCCTAAGCCCAATAAAATAAAATATTAATAATTTTTAAAATTACAAAAACCCCTATAAATAACATTAATATTGTTTAGATAATCTTCCGCAAAATCACATAATCAATCTTTTGTGATTTATGTGATTTTGCCGAAGATTATCTAAACAATGTTATGGATCACAGAAGTCTAAATTCCTTAACATTAATATTACTAGTTCCTGCTTTCGACCATGTAACGATCAGAGATTAGAGCAATGAGTAGATCCCTGCTTTCGACAATCTAGAGATCAGAGATTATAGCAATCAATAGATAGTTGACCGCTTATTAATTTAGGAGTTGACCTTCCAAATTATATATTAGGCAATGTATTAAGTTGGAAAAAATGATTATATTTAATTAAATATGTACAAAAAATTATTTGATTGGGTAAAGGACTTTTTAATATATGATTAATCGGTAATATTATTTTTATTAAAGAATAAATATAAAGCATGGATATATATATATAATTTGAATTTTGGATTTCATACCGTACTTAATACTTAAATATTAGGGCCATCAAACAGATTTACGTGTCAGGTGGAGCGTCTAAACAATTTTATATGTCTGAGTGGTATAAATTTTTTGAAAAAATATATGATAAAACTAATTTTCGATTATCCTTTATCTACCTCATTTTTTATCATCAAAAATATTTACTGTCTCCTGAAATGGAATATATTATTTATTTACAATGAAAATATTAATTATTATTAAAAGATATAAATGTTAGAATATATTTTTTATATATTAAAACTTATTTTGTATTTTTACAAATTTAATAATTTTAAATCACATTAATTATAAAATATAAAGATTTGTATTCATATTTTTAATAATAGTAAAACTTTAAAATATTACCATTTTACATTTATTTGCATATTTAAAATAGACTTACGAGGTTAAAAATTTAGAGGAAAAATAGACTTACTATTTCCATTTATTGTTGTTAATATGTTTAGTGAGATAATAGTTGAAAAATTATTAATATGATAATTAATGTATTTTAAAAATTAATTATTAAAATATATAAATGTAGTTTATTAATTTTTAATAAATAGATAAAATAAATATTAAAAATAAAGTATATAAATTTATTATTAATAGAATGAATTTAATTTTTTTAATTTTTAAATAAGTTAATTTTCAATTTATAATAAAAAATAATAGTTATTAATTGTATAAATGAAATTTAAAATAATAATGATGGAATATATTGAAGGAGATTATTAGTTTGATCTGCTGCGTTCTTGTTAAATCTGGTTGGATCTTAGTGTCGTTTCTATGGTGGATTTTTTGGAGGCTCAGATCACAGGGATTTACTCAATGAACCTCTAACATACACATGTGTTCATGGATACTAAAAAATACCTTTAATTTGACTACATATTGGAAAATACCTCTAAAAATCGCATTATTTAACCCCCAACCAATGCGAACCCAATACACCTTCCCAATTTAAAAAACCTCTACTTTCACTAGATATTGTAGGTATCCATTTTTTCATTAACATCTTTTATACCCCTTTATATTTTTTCATTAACTTTGAGCTCCAATTTTTATAACTACCAATATAAAAACTTTTTATCCCCCATTATATGCTCAATATATTATGTCAATTTTTCGTCAATATATATCCCCCAATATGAATGCACATGGTATGGTATTGCTCCCGCAATGAATCCTCTGTAGCGCAGACATGGCCCATGAACAACTATCTTTCACCCTTGAGATTTTATCGATGCCTGAATAGGTCATTTTTGGTTTGGTGGGAGGACTAGGTTTCAACTCTCTCCTCATCTCTCCTCCTGTCAGTTGTTTGGAGACTTACTTGTTGATAGAGGATTCAGTTTGGGTTTTGGAAGGCTCGAAAACAAACATGGTCTTCCAAGGGGAATCCCTTTCAGGAACAAAAGAATTAACACTTTTATGGCGAAGGATTTTTTGGTGGATCCATCTTTGAAGGGGGAAAGTGGGGTTCTTTCAGTGGAAGGTACTCCAGACTTAAACCCCAAATTGGACTTGGAAAATTTGTAGGAGGCTCGAGGCTTGTGTGTTGAAACCCTTCCAAAAGGGCTTGAGCTGTCCATTTCATCTCATATGGTTTCATTGGATATGGTGAAAAAATTCGGTGAAGAGGGAAGGGTTGATATTGGCCAATATTAAAGGATGACAGGAAAAGTAAGAAAACCAAGTGCGCCAACATTATGAAAGGAGGTTATAGGATGGTCCTTAGTGAGGATGTATTCATGCACAAGGTAGAAAGAAAGGTTAATTTGGCTATAGTAGGTCAAGCTCGAGGTTGTTTTTTTAATATGCAGTTTCTTTAGACATGGGTAAACCAGGTGTGGGGGCACCATATTGATCCACTTTCGAATGTAACTACTTTAGTAAGAGGTTGGTTCGACTTCCTTTTCAACACTGAAAAACTTGCCTCATGGGTACCGTTGTCCTTTGAGATAATTCCAGGATAATTAATTATGCCAGAGCATCTAAAATGTTTTGTCGTTTTAAAATTTTTTGGATGACCAATGTTATGAGTAGATAAGGCAGGTGCTTAAACCTTAATAATACTGAAAATTAAGAAACGACTGATTCCTTACCTCTGAACAGTAATTTGATTTGAAAATGTGTGGAAAGGAAAAAATATAAGAGAGTATGGTCTACTAAATATTCATACTGGATTTTTAGTTAAGAATAAGAAAGCATGAAAGTAAACAATGTTTATAGCCCAACACGATATATTTAAACTTATGAAGATGGTTTACAATTTATAAATGTATAGGAGGTTATCAAGACAAACAGTCCAATAAACTAATCTCTAAAATAGATTATAACTTCATAGGGGGTTTAAGATAGACTAATATTCTATTTTCTCTTACCCAATTATCCTCATAAAACTTAAATATATGCAGAATAAAAAATTGAAGTGAAAACATACGACAAACTCACAAAGTGACAAGCTGTTTGAAGAAAATCCAGAATCCTTTGATTAATGTGAAGCAATTTCAGTTTGTTACAATTATTTTTTGAAAAGCTCATCCAAGGGTTCAACCCTTAATACATCGAATCACTGCTTATTTATACAAAAATATTAGGTTTTAGAAACATCTAACTAATTACAAAAATGTATGGGTGCTTAAACTACTGAGTTTGCTGACACTATCTTCAAGGAAATCGTTGATGACTTGGCCCCAAAATGTTGTCTTGTTGTCTATCTATTGGAGATAAAACTTTTACTCAATGGTATCACATAACTCATCCCACCTTTCATCATTCGGTATAGAAAGATTTATTAGCTTTCTATAGACTTCATCTACTTCAGTGTACTTCTCAAAAGTTGGCTTGTTGATGAAAATATGCTTGATTTCATGTTTGATAGTTAAATCAAACTCTAATGCTTCAATAAATGCTTTCCCTGTGACATGTCCCTTAATACCTGCAAACTTTGATGTATTTGTTGCAATGGTGTAAAGCTTCTCACAGTAATCTTCCAAGCTAATTAACTTGTTATTGGGTGCTACTAACCCTAGCAATCCTCTTTGATTCAACAAATTGAACTTAGTATGAAATCTTTGGACAACATTTTCCAGAGCTTGACACTTAGTCTCCAACTGAGTCATTAAGTTCCTTTTCTGCAATACCTTCTTGATCTCTAGGATTGTCTCTGTCCTATCAACAATCTAAATCTGCTCCAACTCTACTCTAGTCTTTGAGTTCAACACTTTGATCATAGATGTAGCCTCTGTTGGTTTTTGTCCCAGTGTTGTTCTGACTTGTTCAATTGTTGTCTAGCACCTGTCAATTAACTCTTCTTGCTCAAAAATAATCTGAATGGATGGCCAAACCTCAGTTATGGCATGATTGATATCCACCCAAATTCTTTCCTTGGCTTGGGCCAAGGTTTGAGCCATCAATGACTGATTTTCCAATTGATCTATCTTCTTAGCAAGTTGATGAGATTTATGCATCTCTTCGACCAAGAGGGTATCATTTTTTATTTTCTATGCTTCTAAGTTCTTTAGCTTATGTTGGAGCTTATCATTTTCTTGTCTCTGAAGAGACAAGTCCTGCACAACCTTTTTCAAATCCTCTGGTGCTAATGTAGATTCCCCTGCTATCCTTGCAACTGTAATGGGTATGGATGTTACTGGAGCTATAGTTAATTGTGCAACCCATTCTTTTTCCTTGAGTATCTTCTCTATCTATTCCTCCATCTCTTTTATCATAATATTTTTCTCAATGATCAATTTGAGCATATCTTCCTTTTTCTGCTCACTTTCTTCTCTCCTTTTTTAGTGGATCCTCTGTAGATGGTAATTTTGGCTGTTTCCTGAGTGCTGCTATTTATGCATTTTTTTTTCTTGATGATCTCCTCCATTGTTTTGACATCACTAGAATCACATCCCATATTGATCACCAAATCTTCTAATGTTTTGATTCTGGTGTCCTTTGCTAATGAAGAATTTTTCTCCAATTTTAATTGTGTCTAGACATTTGAAAGAGATGTCCTTAACTTTGACAGTTCAATAACAATATTTGTCATGGTGGAGAAAATCATTTCTCCATATTGTCTATGCATATCCATTTGATCAATGGGATGTATAAGCTTTGCATCAAATGAGAAGATAGTCTTCTTATAATCTGCAAGAGTTTTTGGAGATGGTACTTGAGCCTATAAGAATGCCATTTGCATCCTTCCTTTCTCACTATCAAATGTTGTTAATAACCTATGCTGGGAGGTGGAAGTCTGCTTCCAAAATTGAGCATAGGTATTGGCTTTGAGTGTTTCATTCTTCTGCTTAATCTGCAAAAACTTACTGAAGATATTGGGATCATCATGTTCACCCAATTCTGTTGATTGTGATTTTTCTGAAGGATTTTGTGAGGCCAAGGAGGATGGGGTGTCAGGGATATGTTCCTTTGACCTTGTGGAAAACTGTAAACCACTCATAACAATGGTCTATTGTTCTTCTTCATTCTGAATGGTGACATCTTTAAGATGTGTTTTCTGCTTTTTCTGCTGAATGATGAATTCTTGAGCACTTATTTATGTACAGGTTGGAGATGAAGTTTCTTCTCTTTGCCTTTTTCCCTGTTTATCTTGAGGTACTGGAGTGTGGAGGGTAGCTGTAGACAGAATCTGCTCTTCTACTTCTTGAAGTGTATTCTCCTCCCACTGGTCTTGATTCATAAATTTCTCAATTTCTGGCCTGGGAGTATGATTATAAGGTGAGATTTTGAGTTTCACCCTTAGATTAGAAATAATGTTGAATGGATCATATGACCAGTTGAAACTAGGCTAAAAGTTGAATTGCTTGAGGATCGAATCTGCCTCATCACCTACTATTCTATTATTGCATATAAATGGTCCTACTTGAGTCTTGATCTTGAATTGTGATTTCCTTTTACCTGATACAAAATGGATTTCATCCATATTGATCATATGCCTTATATATTCCAAAGAGAAAATTCTCATTGGAACATACTTAGGCAGCTTGTAGGGAGCCAACTCACATCCATATACTCTTATTTCTGTGTAATTCTAGTATAAATACCAATCTCTAGTCTTTGTCTGCTCACTCAAGTGAAAAACCATTTTGATTTATGAACTAATCCTTGGCTCACTCTGATTGCTAAGTAGCCTTGCAACTATTTGGAAAAAATTGTTAATGAAGTCTGCAAACTTAAACTCTGTTGAGTTTCTCCTAACTAATGAAGTCCACTATATCACAAATTGATTGATGCCCTAATCATCTTGCTTGTGTAAATTTATTGGAAACTTATCTCCCTGTTGAAAAAGAAACATGTAGACTAGTACATATGCATAATTAAATATGCCTTCTGTAGTAATCTTCATCATCTATTCATGCATATTATTAGCCAGAAATTGGCTAAAATTGAACATGAATGTTGGCTTGTGCTCATTGGAGAAAATTGATAGAAATCCTAGAATAGGCTCATCTACCCACTGGTCTGATGGATACCCTAAAAGGCAAGAAACTAAGGAAATTATCTTCTTGGCTTTATCTGGGAACATAGAAGCTGGATAAGGTGGATTTTTCTTAGGAAGCTGAGAGTCTTCTAGGAGAAAAATCTCAAAAATTTGGGCTGTCTAAGGAAAGGTTAACTTGTGATATAGGTCCATTAGAACAGCTGTAGAAAAATGGCTAAGGGAGTCATTTTGAGGAATCAACAACATTTAGTTTATGGTTTCAGGTGTAATTGAGATCATAATGTCTCCATTATGGGCCACAATGGTTCTTTGCAGTGGATTGTATCTGGCTTGACACCACATGACCAAATTAGGGAAATAATGTGTCTGTGGAAAGATAAACATAGGTAACAGGGATTCCCAAAGGTTAATATAATATTGCTGGTCTAGGTAATTTTGCTTTAACCAGTGATATAATTCGAACAGGTCGAATTGACACTCGGTGTCAGCAATCTTGAAGTAGTTCTCTACTAATGACATGTGATCTAGGTCTAGGGTAATAGAGGTCTTAGGGTTATCATTACTTTTTGATTTTCTTCTAGAAGATTGAGCTTTTCCCTTTGGTGCTATGACTAAGAAGTTTGATAAGAAAAAATATATCAGAGGACATAACTTTGGCTTGAACAGGTCGCTGGATAAACAATAAATCTTTGTCAAGCGTATTTGAGCTCTGAAATGTCACAATTGATAGGTGCTAAACAGTAGGGGTCGCAGAAACTTAAAATAGTACCTACAATTTGAAAACAGTAATTAAAGTAGCTATGGGAGTCGCATGAAAGGAGTCAAGGTGATTTCATATGCCTTGATCGATTACCGTTGCGATGGAACCGTTACCAAACAAAATTTAGGTGTATTAATGGGTAAGGGGAATATGGTAATAACAAGAATAGATATGAGCGAATGATAGATGGACATGTGGTAAGATGTGATTAGCAGAAGGAAATGCACGGGAGGTGACGTAGTGACTGTTGGCGGGAGCGAAGGAGCGATAGCCAGATTTCGGAAAGGTGGGGGGGGATGGTAAGCAGTTTAGGATGAGGGGGGTGTGAATTCATGAGAGATTTCCATGTTGTGTGGGGCATGGGAAAAGAAATACCTCTTTTTAGAACCCCTTGGCATTAACAAGAAATGGGACAAGGGGATGCGAATTGATTTCCCGGTCATTGATCTAGGTAGGGAAAATCATGATCGTTGAAAAGTGCCCTTTGGTTATTACAAAATGACAAAACATAAAATCATCTCTCGACGTAAAAATAAAACTCAATTTTAATTCTTATTACATGGTGCTAATCATGTTTAAATGACATGATTAGTTTATTATTTAACTAAAATAGATCCATCAAAGCACGATTAATAATTCTAAAGGTGCATTTGATCAAGCATGCCCTCGTTTATTTCCTAAAGTAACTTTTAACCCTATTCTAGTGCATAAATGTAATTGACCAAGATTAAATGCTTTGGTCACTTTTTGCTCTAATCTATCTTACTAATTTCAACCAAGATTAAACAATTTGGTTGAATATTTTTCTAATCCTAAAACATAAACTTAAACATGTTTGATCATGATTATACTATATGATTCAAACATTAATTATTTAAAGTGGCATTTGAGATTTCTCACTTGTACACTTGTTTTTCTTTTGATGGGGTTTCTTTTCATATATTTTTTTCAACAATTTTCATATTTTCATTCTTTTATTCTATTTTTGTTTTTCTATTTGTATACCCTATTTTATAAATATCTAACTTATCAAAACTATTTATGTTACAACATCGACTCCAACTGGGGACTGCTTCCTCCTGCAGGATGCAAAGAACTTGCAGATCCATGTGCCTTCTCCTTGGGCTAATGGGGTCTCTGTTGAAAACAATCCAGTGATGTACAAATGATGAATGAATGAAGGAATCTCAATATTGGATATAATGCTTCAAATATTTCCCATTGACAGGCAATGAGGAATATTGTCCTTCCAAGTTCTGCAAGATAAAAGTATTGTTGCATTTAACCTGTGCAATGCTAAAATCTCCAAACTGGAGATTATCAAACTTTCCATGTTTTCCTTTATCTCCCCTTGTTGCATCCCATCTTAATACGGAATCTCCTTCTTTAGAATCTCTTTCTCTAGCCTTTTTGTCAAACATGCTCTTCATTTTGTTCTGATATTTCTGAAGCTTATAATGAATTTCATATTTGTTTTCATCAAATTCTATAATGTAATTGATTCTCCTAGAAAAATCATCAAGTTCTTCATTTGCTTCTTGTAAAAATCTCATGACGAGAAAAGCTATATGTGTAGGAAATATGGCTTCCTTACCATAAACAAGTTGAAATGGAGATTTTCTTGTTGACCTCTTTGGAGATATTTTATTTTCCCAAACTACATATATGAGATGGTTGTCCCAACTCCTTTTGTGGTCTTCCAGTGTTTTCTTAATGACTTTAACCAAGCTCTTGTTTGAAGACTCTGCTAGTCCATTTCCTTGTATATAGTAGGGGGTAGAATGATGTAACAAAATTTGGTATTTCTGACAAAATTCAATCATTTTGAAACTGTTGAATGTTTTATCATTGTCTGTAACTATCTGTTGGGGGCATCCAAACCTAGATAGTATATTCTCTTCAATAAATTTAATAACTACAATGTCAGTTTCATTTCTAACTAGAATTTCCTCTACCCATTTAGTAAAGTAATCTGTGGTAGTCAATATCCATCTATGTTGGTTGCTTGATGCCAGATGAATTTCCCCATTGAAATCCAATCCCCATTGTAGGAAAGGTTCTTGAAGTAGTACTGGAACTAGTGGAAGTGCTGCTAATATTTTCTTTCTAGCAAACATTTGGCATTGGGTACAAATTCTAACCTTTGCTCCTACTTGTGCAAACAATGTAGGCCAATAAAATCCTCCTCTTAAAATCTTATATGTTGTAGCTCTACAAGAATAGTGTCCTCCATAATTAATTGCATGAAATTGATCAATAAGTCCTTCTGTCTCACTTTCTGTCAAGAAACGAAAAAGGATGTTTAGTGGGTCTTTCTAATACAGAATTGCATTGATGATACATTATTTTATGGCCTTCAACTTTATTGTCTTGCATTGATTCTTTGTAAATTTAGATGGACACTCAAAATCTCTAAGAAAATGCACAATATCAATGTACAATTCAGATAACAAAAATTTCTCATCAATATGAATAGGAGGTGATTGGATTGAAGATGAAGGTTCTTATGGATTCTTCTCTGTTGAAGTCTGAGAAGGTTCTCGTGGATTCTTCTCTGCTGAAATTTAAGAAACGGAATTTATTCCCAAGACTTTACAATTTGACTCAGCTAAGGTTTTCGCCAAGCCTTGACCCTTTACCAACTTTGTAGTTTTGATAATGAGATCAAATTCTAATATCTTAGTAGTCCATCTTCCTCTTCTTCCCTCGGTTTCAGGTTTTGTTAACATAGTTTTAACAACACTATTGGGAACATAGGCAATAATGGGAGAATGAAGGACATAGACTCTAAAAGCTTTTAGGGCTTCAACTAAGGAATAAGCATTTTTTTAAATAATATCATATTTGAGTTCAGCATCTGTCATAACTTTACTGAAAAAAGAAATAGGTTAGTCATCTCCATTCTCGTTCTTTTGCAAAAGAACAATAGCTAAGGTGGTTTTAGAGGCAAAGGAAAATATGCTAAATGGTTCAGAATAGTTTGGACTAGCAAGTTTTGGGGCTTTTGAAATAGCTTTTTTAATCTGGTCAAAAGCATATCTTGCTGGAATTGTCCATTTAACTTCATGATCCTTCCTTAACATATCTCTAATATCCTTAACAATTTTAGCATAATTACGTATAAATCTTCTCAAAAAGTCGATTTTTCCAATAGAAGCCTGAATTTCCTTTTTCTTCCTTGGTAATGAAAGTGATTGGATAGCTGAAACTCTTCTGGGATCAATGACCACTCCTTCCTTAGAAATAATATGGCCAAGAAATTTTCCTTCTTTGATTGCAAACAGGGACTTTTTGGGATTAACTGAAATCCCAAACTTCCTACACCTATCAAAAAAATTCCTCAAGTGCTTTAAATATTTTTTATAAGAATTAGAAAATACAGTCAGATCATCAAGATAAATGACAACAAATTTATTTGTCTTACCCACAAATGCTAAATCCATAGCTCTTTGAAAGGTAGCTCCAACGTTGGTTAATCTGAAAGGCATCCTTGCATACATAAATGTACCCCAAGGAGTTGTGAATGATGTCTTTTCTCTATCTTTTGGGCTCACCATGATCTGATTGTATCCAAAAAAACCATCTAACATAGAAATTCTATTAGCACCTGAAACTTTTTGAAGCAATTGGTCCATCTTGGGTAATGGATAATTATCTTTCAAAGATGATTTATTTAAGTTCCTGAAATCTACACATAGTCTAATTTCACCATTTTTCTTTCTTACTGGAACTAAATTAGCTACCCAATCAGAATATCTCAATGGAACTATGATCTTGGCATCAAGTAGCTTTTTAAGTTCTTTCTCAATGGTAGGAAGAAGGATGGGATTAATTCTCCTTAACTTTTGCTTAAAGGGTTTAGCTTCTGGTTTTAAACGAATTTTTTGTTCAATGAGTGTTGTATCATATGTCTTCAAATCACCATAGGACCAAACAAATACATATTTATAAGCTTTAAGGAGAGATAAATATTTATTTTTTACTTCCATTGGCAAAGATGCAGAGATTTTAATATTTTTTATTTCTTCTAAAGTTCCAATATTACATTCTTCTATATCTTCTTCAGGTGAATTTGATAATGGATTTTTAGGAACATCATTGTGGTCAAACATATTTTCAAGAGGGACCAAGCCCTTAGGAATGAAATTGTTAGATAACTGAATGATACTATGATCACCAATTCTTGAGTCAAATTGTGAAGTTTGATTTTCCTTATTCAACTCATTATTATCCAGTTGTTCTTCTTCAATTTGTAAGGTTGAAAATTCATCAATTACTTGCAAAAAGGATTTCAACTGCTCATCATCATCAAATATTTTCCAATGTTTAAGATTGTCAGGAATTGAAGGCCTATATTTAACTTGAATTTGATATTGCACAAGCATTTGATCAGGAATTTTAAAAGAATTAGCTGAAACAGCTAAAGAGTCTGCATGAATATTTTCATCCCTTGGAATAGCAGTGATGTTAAATGCTTGGAAGAAATTATCCACTGAGTCCCATACCTCATTTATATAAGATATAAGTCTAGTATGTTTTGTTTGACAAAGGTTCCTTACTTGTTTAACAATGAGCTCTGAGTCAGAGAATACACTTAGATTTTGCACTTTAAGACTTTTCGCTAATTCTAAGCCTAGAAGGAAGGCTTCATATTCTACTGCATTATTTGTCACATCAAATTCAAGCTTATAGGATTGAGTTATATTCTCTTTGTCTAGTCAAACTAGTACAATACTAGCTCCAACTCCTTCCTTTGAGCAAGAACCACAGAAGTATAACCTCCAAATATCAATTTTAATGGTCTTTGTTTTTTCTACAATGTTTTCAATGCTAAGATGAGTGTTTTGTAAGTTATTTGATGATAATTCTAAGCACACAAAGTCTTGATCTACTGCATTAATGGGATGATTTCTTGCTTGATATGATTTGCAAACAATATTCATGAATCCTACCTCTCTGTATAATATGAGATCCTCACCCTCATATGCAGGAATGGTAGCATAAGACATGTCCATTTGAAGACTTCCTCCTAATTTGGCACAACATGATCTTGATAATAACATGCCAAATTTAGGAGGAATATCAGTAACTACAATGTCTAATACCACACTCTTAACAGGGATTTGAGCTAAAGTGACCACTAGATCCTTTATAAGTCCAAGACAGGGTACTTTCTTGGAATCAAAAGTATATAGATCATGATAAGTTTGGGTAACCTCTAATTGAAGTTGGTCCATGATTACCTTTGGCATCAAATTATGGGAGGCTCCAGAATCTAACATGCAGTTGTATAATAAGAAATCATGAACTTTTAAAGTAACATAGAAAGGTGGTACATTTTCATCAATCATATCTGAGCTGGGACCAAAGACTACTGAAGGTTTTTCATCTTGTAAGCTTATTACATCTCCTTTAGCATCAACACTTGATGACTAGATCCATTTAGAAACTTTATTTTTATATCCTAGATTCTTTGAAAGTTCAGATAAAGGAATGGGTATTTTGACTCTTTCTAATTCCTTTTCAACATTGAAAGTGGTTAAAACAATTTTATCAATTGAAGTTGTTTCATTTGACTGATTCAATGGTTGGATTGTTGTTGTTTGAGATTTAGTAGATTTAATTTGTGGTTCATTTACAATGGGATTTTTGGGAGGTCTACCAGGCCCTGACCTTGGTCTTAAGTCATATCTCCTATTCAGTTCTACAATTAAAAACTCAGAAAAGGCCTGATATTTTGAAACTTGTGAGTCTTCTTGATCTTGCTGAGAACACTGATTTAGAGGAAGAGAGACAATAACATTTTGTATAGATGAATGATCAAGATTATTTATATCCTCAGTAATCAAAGGGATAGTGTCTTCAAGTTGTTGATCATCAATCATTAATGGTGGTTGAATTTGTTGATCAGCATTTGGTCTTTGCAAAATTTGGGGTTGGGAAGCTCTCCTAAATTGAGTTTGAGGTCTAGTAGCAGTTTGTTGAATTGTTCTAGGTTGAGCTTCTATTTTTGAAATTCTATTTGAAAGGTTTCTAAGAAATGAAGTGATTTCATCTATCTTTTGATTTTCATTTTTAGTTTTTGAGGAAGAACCTTCTTCCTTGGCTTTCATTTTCCTTTCATTTTTTTCTGCCTTAGCTTTAAGTTTAGCTCATGCCGACCTATTGGCTTCAACTTCTATGCCATTTTTTTTCATGTCTTCTAGGGTATGAGATGTCCTTTCCCTAAGCATAACTGCAAAATCATCTTCAAATGCTTTAGAAAATCTAACTTTGGCTGCTGCTACTGGTGGTTTATAGTCAAGTGGAATTTTATGATAAAGTTTATTAAATCTCTTTATGAAATCAGCCACTTCCTCACCATGGTTTCTTTTTAGTTATTCAAATTCCGTGAGGAAATAAAGAAGATCCTTCTTAACCCCCCGTTGATTCTTAAATATGGTAGTTAATTCATTCCAATATCGGATAGAATTTGGTCTAATTTGTCTGAACCAAATTATGACATTCCCTTCTAGTGATTTACCAAACAATCTCGTATACACATTTTCATGTTAAATGTTCATGTTATCAACAAAATCCAAGAAGGCAGCTAAATGGTCTTCAAGAGAAAACTCCGATTCTCCATTAAACCTAGGGAGGTGTTTTATATACCCATTAGGAAAATTATTGAGTATATTAGGAAGCTGTAAAGTAGCATACCTAGCTTACACAATAGGTTTAAAAGCATCCATACTTGAAGATGAATATGAATCAGTAGAATATGCGGTAGAAGATGAGGTAGAGGATGATGAAGTTGTAGGTGAAGATGGAGGTGTAAAAGTAGGTGGACGAGGAAAAGACGGTGGAGGATTTCTTAAAATTTTTAAAGGTGTTTTGATGACTAACTTATGGACCTCTATTTCAACTTCTTCTTTGTTTTCAAACAAAGGATTTGAATATACAGAAAATTTTCCTCAGGTTGGGCAAAACTAGATGGAAAAGTGTAATGAGTGGGAGAGATCAAACTAGTAGGTTTCAACTCCTGACTTAGGTGAATCTGAAGGTATTTCAGGAATTTGATATTGTTCCAGTGAATGGACTAAAAGAGTTGACTTCATATCAACTCCTTTAGATAGTAATTCTAAAACCATAGGTGTTAAGTCAACCAAATCTAAAGGATATGGAACATATCTACAAGCATCAGAGGCTGAAATATCCTCATTTTGTAGTGGTACAAAAAAAGAGGAAGAAGCTTCAAGTCTTCTTCTTAAAGAGGCTTCTCTTACCAGTCTCTCTGGATCAGATAATGGAGAAACAATTTCAAAATCAGAATGAGACCTAGTGTGTCTTGAAGGAGCCAGTTTGGGTTTGTGAAGTTGCCAGGTGAAATATTTTAACCTACTATTCCTTTATTCACCTTAAAGGAAAAGTTCTATCGTTGCCCTAGGGAAAAATAATTCAATTTTTGATCCCCGAGAATGGTGCCAATATGATGTTGTCCTCTGAGATAATTCCAGGTTAATTAATTATGCCAAAGCATCTAAAATGTTTTGTTGTTTTAAAATTTTTTGGATGACCAATGTTATGAGCAGATAAGGTAGGTGCTTAAACCTTAATAATACTAAAAATTAAGAAAGGGTTGATTCTTTACCTCTGAACAATAATTTGATTTAAAATGTGTGGAAAGGCAGAAATATAAGAGAGTATGATTTACTAAATATTCAGACTGAATTTTTAGTTAATCATAAGAAAGCATGCAAGTAAACAATGTTTACAGCCCAACAAAATATATTTAACCTTATGAAGATGGTTGACAATTTATAAATGTAGAGGAGCTTATAAAGACAAACAGTCCAATAAACTAATCTCTAAAATAGATTATAACTTCAGAGGGGGTTTAAGATAGACTGATATTCAGTTTTCTCTTACCTAGTTATCTTCATAAAACTTAAATACATGCAGAATAACAAATTGAAGTGAAAACATAAGACAAACTCACAAAGTGACAAGTTGTTTGAAGCAAATCCAGAATCCTTTCATTAATGTGAAGCAATTTTAGTCTGTTACAATTCTTCTTTGGAAATCTCATCCAAGGGTTCAACCCTTAATACATCAAATCACTGCTTATTTATACAAAAATATAAGGTTCTAGAAACATCTAACTAATTACAAAAATAGTACAAAAATGTAGGGGTTCTTAAACTGTTGAGT
The DNA here is from genome assembly GCA_031772625.1 of Pinus tabuliformis. Classification (NCBI taxonomy): domain Eukaryota; kingdom Viridiplantae; phylum Streptophyta; class Pinopsida; order Pinales; family Pinaceae; genus Pinus; species Pinus tabuliformis. The sequence goes on along the minus strand of CM062820.1, from coordinate 1,241,284,153 downwards.
TTGTTGGCACTATCTTCAAGGAAATCGTTGATGACTTGGCCCCAAAATGTTGTCTTATTGTCTATCTGTTGGAGATAAAAAAAATTACTCAATGGTATCACATAACTCATCCCACCTTTCATCATTTGGTATATAAAGATTTATCATCTTTCTATAGACATCATCTACTTCAATGTACTTCTTGAAAGTTTGCTTGTTGATGAAAATATGCTTGATTTCATGTTTGATAGTTAAATCAAACTCTAATGCTTCAAAATATGCTTTCCCTGTGACATGTCCCTTAATACCTGCAAACTTTGATGTATATATTGCAATGGTGGAAAGCTTCTCATAGTAATCTTCCAAGCTAATTAACTTGTTATTGGGTGCTACTAACCCTCACAATCCTCTTTGATTTAGAAAATTGAACTTAGTATGAAATCTCTGGACAACATTTTCTAGAGCTTGACACTTAGTCTCCAACTGAGTCATTAAGTTCCTTTTCTGCAATACCTTCTTGATCTCTAGGATTGTCTCTGTCCTATCAGCAATCTGAATATGCTCCAACTTTGCTCTAGTCTTTGAGTTCAACACTTTGATCATAGATGTAGCCTATGCTGGTTTTTGTCCCAGTGTTGTTCTGACTTGTTCAATTGTTGTCTAGCACATGTCAATTAACTCTTCTTGCTCAAAAATAATCTGAATGGATGGCCAAACCTCAGTTATGGCATGATTGATATCTACCCAAATTCTTTCCTTGGCTTGGGCCAAGGTTTGAGCCATTAATGACTAATTTTCCAATTGATCTATCTTCTTGGCAAGTTGATGAGATTTCTGCATCTCTTCGACCAAGAGGGTATCATTTTTTATTTTATGTGCTTCTAAGTTCTTTAGCTTATGCTAGAGCTTATCATTTTCCTATCTCTGAAGAGACAGGTCCTGCACAACCTTGTTCAAATCCTCTAGTGCTGATGTAGATTCCCCTGCTATCCCTGCAACTGTAATGGATATGGCGTTATTGGAGCTACAGTTAATTGTGCAGCCTCATCTTTTTCCTTGAGTAGCTTCTCTATTTGTTCCTCCATCTCTTTTATCTGAATATTTTTCTCAATGATCAATTTGAGCATATCTTCTTTATGCTACTCACTTTCTTCTATCTCCTTTGTTAGTGGATCCTCTGTAGAAGGTAATTTTAGTTGTTTCTTGAGTGCTGCTATGTCTGCATTATTTTTCTTGATGATCTCCTCCATTTCTTTGACATCACTAGGATCATATCCCAACTTGATCACCAAATCTTCTAATGTTTTGATTCTGGTGTCCTTTGCTAATGAAGAAATTTTCTCCAATTTTAATTGTGTCTGGACATTTGCAAGAGATGTCCTTAACTTTGATAGTTCAATAGAAATATTTTTCATGGTGGAGAAAATCATTTCTCGAGACTTTCTATGCATATCCATTTGATCAATGGGATGTATAATATTTGCATCAAATGAGAAGATAGTCTTCTTATAACCTGCAAGAGTTTTTGGAGATGCTACTTGAGCCTATAAGAATGTCATTTTCATCCTTCCCTTCTCACTATTGAATGTCGTTAATAACCTGTGCTGGGAGATGGAAGTTTGCTTCTGAAATTGAGCATATGTACTGGCCTTGAGTGTTTCATTCTTCTTCTTAATATGCAAAAACATACTGAAGACATTGGGATCATCATGTTCACCCAATTCTGTTGACTATGATTTTTCTGAAGGATTCTCTGAGGCCGAGGAGGATGGTGTGTCAGGGAGATTCTCCTCTGATCTTATGGAAAACTGTAAACCACTCATAACAATGGTTTGTTGTTCTTCTTCATTCTGAATGGTGACATATTTAAGATGTGTTTTCTTCTTTTTCTGCTGAATGATGAATTCTTGAGCACTTATTTCTGTACAGGCTGGAGATGAAGTTTCTTCTCTTTCCCTTTTTTCTCTATTTATATTGAGGTACTGGAGTGTGGAGGGTAGCTGTAGATAGAATCTCCTCTTCTGCTTCCTAAAGTTTATTCTCCTCCCATTAGCCTTAATTCATAAAATTCTCAATCTCTGGCTTGGGGGTATTATTATAAGGTGTGGTTTTGAGTTCCACCCTTAGATTAGAAATAATGTTGAATGGATCATATGACTAGGTGAAACTAGGCTGAAAGTTGAATTGCTTGAGGATCGAATCTGCCTCATCACCTGCTGTTCTAGTATTGCATATAAATGGTCCTACTTGAGTCTTGATCTTGAATTGTGATTTCCTTTTCCCTGATACAAAATGGATTTCATCCATATTAATCATCTGCCATATATATTCCAAAGAGAAAATTCCCATTGGAACATACTTAGGCAGCTTGTAGGGAGCCAACTCACATCCATATACTCTTATTTCTATGTAATTCTAGTATAAATACTAGTCTCCAGTCTTTGTCTGCTCACTCAAGTGCAAAACCCTTTTCATTTTTGAACTAATCCTTGGCTCACTCTGATTTCTAAGAGGCCCTACAACTGTATGATCAAAACTGTCAATGAAGTTGATAAACTTAAACTCTATTGAGTTTCACCTAGCTAATGAAGTCCATTGTATCACAGATTGATTGATGCCTTGATCATCTTTCTTGTGTAAATTTATTGGAAACTTATCTCCCTACTGAAAGAGAAACATGCAGACTAGTTGTTATCGGGAAATCTAGTGTCCACTCGGAGCTGCTAGTCCCACTAAGACTAGTAGCTATCTTAGAAACAAACAAACTAAAACCACTTTCGTTTTCCTTTATGAGAAGTAGATGAGAGTGGAATGAAGGACACCAACCTCAGTCTTGCGCTCAGTTCCTTGCTCGGTTCCTCTCCCTTCTGACAGATCCTTGTCGTTTCTCCTTCGTCTACCCAGCTTTAAAGAGCACCTGTGGAATCAAATCAGCATAATACTATCGAAGAACAGGGATCTACAATCATAAACAATATATGACCAAATATATATTGACCACACAAATGCATATATCATCAAACATACAAGAATGTGGAGGAAAACTTGAATAGCTTTATTAATAATCAAGAGTAGCAAAGAGGATTACAACCAATTGTTCTGACCTAGCGTCATCCTCCAGCATGAAAGCCCTTCTTTCACCTCATGAAAAGATTAGATCACCCAACACTATGATATTCCAACAAGAAACCAACAACACTTCCTTACAAGATACAAAATTCCAGCCTCTGGATCTCTGGGATGAGGGATCCATATATAGATGATTGCAGGGGGGTGAGTCAACTTCTGGGATTTGATTAGTGTCCTCTCTCTGATAGTTCTTGATTCCACTTGGAGATTTATGATCTCTTACTCATCCCTGGGCGAATTCAGAGAGGCAAGTGTCACAGGAGAAGTTTCTGGAAGATTCCATGATCATCCACCTCGCAAACTGCCTCTACCATTTGTCCACTCTCGCCCATCGCACCCCGTAGAAGGGATTTTCAGTATGCATCACACCTCCCGTGTGCGTTTAGGTGGGATGCATCGCACTTTGACCATGGAGCAGGTGAGATGGTCCAGTTTTGACCAATGCTGAGTAGTTTTTCATGGAGAACTTCTGGGAGATGATGTAATCAGTTGACCTTGTTCTTTTAGGGGATGGAACAACACTTTTAGGGACTTAAGAGCCCTTGGTTTATGGACATGTTTGATTGGGGTTGCAGTGCCCAAAAATTTCCATAACAATTGCCCCCTAAAGCATGAGGTCGTTAATCTTTTGATGTCGGGTGAAATGCTTTATCATGAGGATCCGAAGTTTTTTCAAGCTGGAAGGCGACCTGTAATAAGATACAATACAATACATTATCTTCATAATATTTTTCATGATCTAGCTGAGGCAGGCATTCCCATGCTCAGCTTTATAAATTCATTTTCATGTACATAAGACAGACAATCGTTTGTGTGGGAGACTGATGATTCTGATAGTGTCATCATCCTTTGATTTGAATGATCATCTGTGCAGCAACAATGTACATTTGATGTCTTTATTTTCCTGAATATATCGCAGCCCGGATGGATGAAACTAGATCCGGGGTCTTCAAACTCGTTCAATCTTCACTCGGAGTACAAGTCGATCCATGTGAAAAGATGTTCTAGAGTCGAACATGGATAGACATCGCCTGATTACCAGCCAATGATGTAAGTTGTTAACAGGCGCGAGAGGAATCACTGATAATGATGATGAACCTCAAGGTACTACAATACAATTCGCGTGGTGTGAATAAGGGACTTGGTGTCGAACACCACGCAAAATATTTCGGTCGAACGCCATTGATGTAAACCTGTCGCCGGAAGTGAGAAACTTGCCATTGAGGCAGGCAAGCTTCAAAGTACTGAAGGGGTTGTTCCTAAGTCGACTTCTTGGATAATGAGCTGATGTTGACAAGAAGTGACTTGCCGTAGGAGGGCCTTAATGAATCCCACATCTACGACATGGAACGGAGTAAATGATTTTGGAGGTGAAAACGATCTGATGATACAGGGTTCAGGGTGGCAGTCATGAAAGAATGGAGTGTGAATGTATTGCAGCAGATGAGACACAGGTGAATTCTCTTAGCGACTTCTCTTGAACATACTGGCGACACTGACATGATGGATTGGTAGCGTTAACCCCAAATGTGGATGGTGTGATGGACCAATGGTGATATGACCAGTGAACGGAACAACCCAACCCGACTCGGATGCGGAGTGAAAGTGTCATGTTCAAGAGCGACTTGCTACCAATAAAGTTTCTTCAAGTTTTCTTCCCAATTTTTCCCCAGTCATTGCTGACCAGTACCTCTTTATTTTTTTTAAGCTTGAGGAGGATAACATATGCTTGTTCTATAATTTGCCCTTCGGGCAAACCCGTCGCTATATTTTAACGAGCCTAGCGACAGTGAAACTCGTTCTTGTCTGTATGGACAAGTTTGTCACTATTCGGTTTTAACGAGTTTAACGACAAAGATAACTTGGTCCTTTTCAATTTTAGAGAGTCTGAAAGGGACGTAAAGGAAACTCCAATAATCCTTTTTCGTCATATAATCCCTTAAGTCCGAAAAAGTATAAAATAATACGAAAGGGATGAATTTTTGGTAATTTTAACGAGCCGAACAAAACAAGCGCTCGATCTTTTTGTGTAATAATCCCTCAAGTCCAAAAAGATTAAAATCTAGAGGAGGGATAACACTTCCGATCGCTTTAACGAGCTGGAGAGGCCAATTGCTCGGCGATATTTTCATATTTTATGAGTCAGGTGAAAAGAGCTTAAAGGAGACTCGTTTTTTAGGAACGAGTGACAATTTCGGGTAGCAGCTGATTCCAGGTAAGGTTTGGAATCTTCCAATCACGGCAGTGTCATAAGGATGGCTAACAGGATCACTCTTCACAGCTGTTCCTCAAAAGGCGTAAACAATCAAATGGAGGTGAATGATCGGCTAAAACAGAGTGGAGATGATGATGAGAACACGACCAAGGCTCAAAAGCTGATGATGATGCATTCACAATGGTTATTTACAGGAAATTGGTTCATTTTTTAGTGAGCTTAAACTCTAGGGGAACGTTTTCTCATTGCTTATGTTTAATTTTTAACGAGCTTGAACTCCACATAAAAATTGCTCGTGGCGGGTTTATTTTTTAACGAGCTTTAACCCTGCGGTAACACTGCTCGTGATAAGTTTGCATGCCCCCGACATAATAACGCAAATCGAGGTGCATGCCCCCCAAGCTTCATTACATTCAACATGGTGGTTGGAATGAAGGTTTACCTTCGAGATCTTTGAATGACTCGATTTGGAAAGGGAGTTGTTTCATTTTTTAATGAGGTTGACACAGGAAAAGAACTATCCTTAGGACTCCTTGTTTCATTTTTTAACAAGGTCGACACGAGATAAGAACCATCCTCAAAATCCATCGTATTTACAGTATTTAATAGAGAATCAAAAATTGAAGGATGATTAAGGTTTCTGGAATAATCTTCGTGGTAATTCGGAAGATGGGAACAATGGTGGTAATCTTCCCATGGTGCCTCTCCTATCATCTTTGACTGAATGATTCCTTTGTCTGTAAAATGTACATGCGACCAAGGATCTTAAGAGGTGCCATATTCCTTAGACCTATCTATCCAAACACTCGATGAGCGTTGATTTGGTTTTGCCCCCCAGGCCAAGAAAATTGATTGCTACAATATTTCTAAAATGGTGATGATCCATGCTGACAAAATGTTTAGGAATCTTCCGAATCCATTAGATATAGAAGATTTCATATTGCAGGTTTCCACTGTGGCCACTTCTGCCAGATTACTCGAAGGTGGTAGGGAAAAAGTACCCATTAAGGCAGGGTCTTTTAGGAGGCCTACTCCGATATTTTGAAGTGAATTATTGCTTCCATGGATCATTGGAACACTTCCTGTAACTTGTGAACTGTTGGGGAGGAAGGTTTGTTGATCAACGATTGTAATTCCTCCTTGGAAGGGAAATGCAATCTTTCTGAAGTATGTTGGCACAACTGCAGCCATAGCATAAATCCAGGGCCTTCCTAGTAGGATGTTGTAATCGGGGTTTCCGTCAATAACTTCAACATCAATTTCTACTGTTTTGCCCCCCAATTCAACTTGCAAGTTACTTAAAATCCCGTATGGGGTGTATGTTCATCCATCAAATGCTTTTAATGTTGTCGAAGATTGTGACAAGGATGGAGATCCTAAAGTTTTCCAGCAACTCATCGGCATAATACATGTAGATGCCCCCTCATCAATAATTGTTCGATGAACAGTTTTGTTGAGAGCTTTCACTTGAATGAGGAAAGCAAGTTGAGCTGGTAACTGAGGGTCATATCCTTTGTGATTAAAGGACACAAGATTGGAATCCGTTGGGTCAATCCCACCTATTGCTGATAACAAAGCCTGCTTTTGGGAGGGGAAATTTTGCAGTACCTCAAGTGTCGACATAGCGGATGGCGATTAGGCCAGATCCTCCACTATATTATAATGTTGTGCTGCTCTAGCACGAGGATTAAATGTTGATTTTTGTACTACTCCCTTTGGCCGCTTTATCGTTAGTTCAAGAATGATGGGTGGCACAACCTCAGTCGAAGTTGTTGTCAAACTACTGGGTTGATCATTGGCCTTGTTGTCCGACAGCTATGGATTCCTGTAATCTTTATTCCTTGTCGATATCAAAGCATCATTTTGCTGCTTTGAAACCGACAACATTAGCACTTGGGACGGGGAAGCATTGTCACTAGCAACCAGATTTGTTCCTGGATTTGGAAATGGATCAGTCAATACTGCCGAGGTTTTTGAATTCTTGAAGAATTTTCTAAGCTCAGCTTTATATGGACACTCTCTTGTCCAATGATCCTCATCACATATTAGGCATGGACGATTTGGTTTCCTATCTCTAGAAGGGTTTGCAGAAGATTTTTCAGGGGACGACTCTTCCTGTTTCTTCTTCTTCCCTTTCTTTTTCTTCTTGCCTCCTGGTTGCTTGGTTTCTTTGCCTTTGTCAGTCGACACGGCATTTACTTCCGAGGCGAGAAGTTCTTCATTTGCATTTTGACCTAAAACCATACGGGCTTTCTTCGACTTAGCCTTTACGGTTTTCGTGCTGGTCATTCCTATCACGTCGTCCTTGGCATGAGAGTCTTTGTTTGATTTAGGAGATGGAGGAACGGAAAATTCTGGTCTAGGCGCATCAGGGATTTTATCATAGAGCGTGCCAGACTGAGTATAGATCAAGTCTAGATATTGCGCACGAGCAATTACTTGCTCTTCAGTGACGACTCCTCCCTTTGCCACATCTTCCATAATAGAAGGTAACAACGACTTAATAAACCATTCAGCCAATAGCTGATCAGGAACATATGTTTTTACCATTCTATGACGACGTCACCACTCATGAATATGATCGGATATGTGAGTGGCCGTCATTTGCTTGAAATTGGTAAGAAGTTCTGTTCCCGTTTCGTACCTTATGGGTAACTGAAAATGGATTAAAAAGGTTGTGGCTAGGTTGCTGAAGTTATCAAATGAAGCTCTAGGCAATTCGATATACCATTTTGCTGCTGGACCAGTTAACGTTCGCTGAAAAAGGCGAAGCTTGATCGAATCATCATTTAGAGTGTTAGATGAACACCACAAGTGAAAGGTCATCACATGATTCGACAGGTCTTCACCCGGATTTCCATTAAATTTAGGAATATCTGACGGAAGTTTATGAGGAATTGTTGGCCACCAAGGGGCGTAAGCGATTGGATCGTTTGTTAGCCGGTTTAGATCTGTTAACTCTAAAGTTTCCACGAAGGGCAACTGTTGATTCAAGTTCGGCGAAGCATACCCAGGATAAGATGGGATCGCCTGAGCAGTGGGTCTTTGCATACCAGCATAGTGCATTTGATGCTGATAACTTTGATAAGGTTGTTGGGCATAACCATTGTGAAATGGTTGATGTTACCGTTTTGAATATACGGTTGCCCATTACTTGCAAAGACTTGGTGCTCAGATCCTTAGTATACTTGTTGGAATTGTGGTTGTTGATATTGCACCAGCCATGGTTATGAGACCATGTGTTGTTGCCCAATACTGGCTGTTTGACCGAGATGAGGGGTAATGGTACCCGTTTGAGCCTGGGTCACTCCAGTTAAGGAGCCACTAACCGATGATTGTGGTGGCATTGCAGGGACAAGGGGTTGTTGGATTGCGACCTGAGAGACTTGAGGTTGGCATACAATAGGTAACGCTTGTACTTGCGACACCGTCACAATAGCTGGTGTAGTGGGAATATTTGACATAGGCATACTTTGTTGCATTGAGTATACAACTCTTGGTTGTTGAGGTAGTATTGGCATCCAACCACTGGATGTAATTCCAACATAACCTGAATTTTGTTGGGAACTCTCGTATGTTTGACCTCTTGGAGGAGACAATGAAAGGGCATATTGCCCCCCATACGGCGGTAATCCGGTGCTTAAGGGAATTATTTGCCTTTGAGGACCAGACTGCCCAAATTGACATTGCGAAGGATCAATTTGCTGAGACTCAACATAAGAGATTCCAGATATTATTTCGGACGAACAAACGGGAACAGACCATACCATCGAAATAGCCCCTGGATGGATCCCATCTAGTGATTGAGAGCTAGTTGCAACAGACGGTATGCCGATGAACATTGTTGGAGTAGCAGCAGGAAGTTCTGTTGCTGCTATGTCAGATGACACAATCCTAGATGTCGACGGTTGTTCAGACATATCTAGTCTATCCAAAATGTTTCCTAGCGATTCTACAGGAACTTTCGATAACGATGGACTAATTTTTGACGAAGAAGGATATAGAGTGATCCCGACTCCAAATTGCGATGGAGTACTAGATGGTGGATCCTCCACAATCTCTTCTATAGAAATCAAACCGGGTGGAAGAGGTAGACCGTCAGGTCCGTAAAATATTTCCGGTGCCGAAGAAGGTATAGATTCTGCAGCGACTGATGTTTGGGGAACAACACCTTCTGAATCAGCTATGGATGGAGCCGGTTCAGATATAGAAGTGTTTACCTTTACACTAGGATCAGTTCTACTGTCCTCTTGTGGCTGCGGAACTTCTTCTGTAAAGGCAGGGGTACCAGAAATGCTTGGAGTAACTGGAGTCTCCAAGGGTGTCGAAACACTTGTTCCAACCTGACCAGGGGACTTTGAGCCGGTTAAACGAGTTCGCTTTGTTCGGAATAGTTTTGATTATGGGGACAAAGATGATTGACTCGTAAGCCTCCGCGAACGACAGGGTTTCAATTGACTTTCTTCCACGATTGCGGATTACTCGATCAACTAAAAATAAAGGGGAAAATGTTTCCGAATTAAATGAATTTTAGACGCTTTGACACAACTTGTTTTTTCAATTTTTAAGAGTCGAGAAAAAACAAAAGATGACTCTAGTCGCCTTCGATTTTTAATGAGCCTGAAGTGACAAGTGCTCAGATGGATCTTTTCCTTTAAGGAGTCTAAAAAGGAATGAAAGAGACTACTCTAGAAATCTAGATAGAGGGATTACCAAACCAATCGCAAAACTACAGAATATTTTTTATGGTACGGCAGTCAATCTTCCCGAATGCTGTGTTCAGTGCATTGCGATCGATAGGGCGGCAAACACGGCTTCCTATGGATAAAGGATATATCCTATTGTGGTCTCCCAATATATACTCGACGGTACGTGGGAGCACAAGTCCATACCAGCACTTGTCGTCTCAAAGAGGAGGAATCACCCAACCAACAGTGAAAGCAACAATTACCAGGCTTTACGATGCCGGAATATGTCTCTAGCCTAGACTTCTAGATGTTGTGCGTTAGGTTCCAAAGCGTTTTTAGGTTCATTAAATTTATTTTACAGTTGATCTTTCTTAATAAATTTTCCTCTCAGGTTCACCACGTGATGTAGATGTACAATTCCTAAAATTCAATCTAAGATGATAAACAATTGTTTAATCTTCTTTTTGCAATGAAAATCCTAGCTACTAAAGAAAGAGAGATGGTATTGTTTCAACATAGAGCATAGAGCACACACTAGATGCACTGTCCTAAATCAAACCAACAAGCAGACTAAATGCAAATGCACATGCATGTATTTGTTTTTAGCTTTCTTAATGTGTGAATGACAAGAAGAATGCTAAGAACAAATCTTAATTATCTTGTCAAAGCGACAGTACTAACAAATTTCTCTTCAAAACGAAAGGAAGATAATGACAACACTTTACTATTTTGAATTGAAAAATGCTTTCGACACTTGAAAAACTACTAATTCAAATCAAATACAAGAGTAACTATATAATCGACCATCAAGAACAATAGGATTCTTTTCTTTGACTGAAAACGACACTTGCGACACTTTCAAATCAAAAAACGACAGTTTGACTATGCTACTACTTTGTAAAAGAGAACTGAAAATGGCGGAAAATAAATAAAAACATTCACAGTCCTTTGCACAATGGAGGCGGAATGATGGACAGGAAGGGAGTTTCCATAGTGGTATACTGATCACAGACAGCAAAAATCAAGAATAGCGCTGAAAAGAGTGAAGAAAAACCAAGACCTGGAGACAAAATTAGCCTTTTCTGATCATCGCACTTGTAACACAAGGAAACATGGATGCATCCCACCTACTGCACACGGAAGGTGCGATGCATCCAGATTTCCTTGAAGAGAGGGTACGATGGTACCAGGACGAGACTTTACTTGGCTCTTGATCACAGTTTGCAACTCAGTTGAGGGATTTAGGCCGAGCAAATGATGTACAGTAAATAGAAATCACAAGGGATGATCTAATGAGGTTACTAGAGCCACCACTAGGGCAATTAGAAAGTTTGCAAATTAATTGTTCAGTTTATAAACAAAACCCAGAGATAGACTGAAGCAGCATTGATCTACTTTGCACTTGCATAGAAAATGCAGTTCGAAGGCTAGCTAGCTTGACTTCAAGCTCCGTCTGTAAGTTTATAAAACAAACAAATATAGATAAACAAACAATCTATTCGCTCCCTAGTGGAGTCGCCATTTTGTTATCGGGAAATCTAGTGTCCACTCGGAGCTGCTAGTCCCACTAAGACTGGTAGCTATCTTAGAAACAAACAAACTAAAACCACTTTCATTTTCCTTTATGAGAAGTAGATGAGAGTGGAATCAAGGACACCAACCTCAGTCTTGCGCTCGGTTCCTCTCCCTTTTGATAGATCCTTGCCGCTTCTCCTTCGTCTACCCAGCTTCAAAGAACACCTGTGGAATCAAAACAGCATAATACTATTGAAGAACAGGGATCTACAATCATAAACAATACAGGACCAGATATATATTGACCACACAAATGCATATATCATCAAACATACAAGAATGTGGAGGAAAAATTGAATAGATTTATTAATAATCAAGAGTAGCAAAGAGGATTACAACCAATTGTTCTGACCCAACGTCATCCTCCAGCATGAAAGCCCTTCTTTCACCTCATGAAAAGCTTAGATCACCCAACACTATGATATTCCAACAAGAAACCAACAACACTTCCTTACAAGATACAAAATTCCAGCCTCTGGATCTCTGGGATGAGGGATCCATATATAGATGATTGCAGGGGGGTGAGTCAGCTTGTGGGATTTGATTAGTGTCCTATCTCTGATAGTTCTTGATTCCACTTGGAGATTGATGATCTCTTACTCATCCCTGGGCGAATTCAGAGAGGCAAGTGTCACAGGAGAAGTTTCTGGAAGATTCCATGATCATCCACCTCGCAAACTGCCTCTGCCATTTGTCCACTCTCGCCCATCGCACCCTGTAGAAGGGCTTTTCAGTATGCATCGCACCTCCCGTGTGCATTTAGGTGGGATGCATCGCACTTTGACCATGGAGCAGGTGAGATGGTCCAATTTTGACCAGTGCTGAGTAGTTTTTCATGGAGAACTTCTGGGAGATGATGTAATCAGCTGACCTTGTTAATTTAGGGGATGGAACAACACTTTTAGGGACTTAGGAGCCCTTGGTTTATGGACATGTTTGATTGGGGTTGCAGTGACCAAAAATGTCTATAACACTAGTACATATGCATAATTCAACATGCCTTCTATAGTAACCTTCATCATTTGTTCATGCATATTATCAGCTATAAATTAGCTAAAATTGAACATGAATTCTGGCTTGTTCTCATTGGAGAAAATTGATAGAAAGCCTAGAATAGGCTCATCTACTCACTATTCTAATGGATACCCTAAAAGGCAAGAAACTAAGGCAATTATCTTCTTGTATTTCTCTTGGAACATAGAATCTGAATAAGGGGGATTTTTCTTAGGAAGTTGAGAGTCTTATGGGAGAAAAATCTCAAAAATTTGGGCTCTCTGAGGAAAGGTTAACTTATGATATAGGTCCATTAGAACATCTGCAGAAAAATGGCTAAGGGAGTCATTTTGAGGAATCAACAACATTTGGTTTATGGTTTCAATTGTGATTGAGATCAGAATGTCTCCATTCGGGGCCACAATGGTTATTTGGAGTGGATTGTATCTAGCCTAACACCACATTACTAGATCAGGGAAATAATGTGTATGTGGAAAGATAAACATAGGTAACAGGGATTTGCTAAGATTAATATCATCTTGATGGTCTAGGAAATTTTTCTTTAACCAATAATGTAATTTGAGCAGGTCGAATTCACACTCGGTGTCAGCAAAATTGAAGTATTGGTCTGCTAATGGCATGTGATCTAGGTCTAGGGTAACAGAGGTCTTAGGGTTATCATCACTTTTTGATTTTCTGCTAGAAGATTGAGCTTTTCCCTTTGGTGCCATGACTAAGAAGTTTGATAAGGAAAATGATATCAGAGGACAAAACTTTGGCTTGAATAGGTTGTTGGATAAGAAATAAGTCTATGTCAAGGGTATCTAAGCTCTGAATTGCCGAAATTGACAGGTGTTGAATAGTAGGGGTCGCGGAAACTTAAAACAGTACCTGCAATTTGAAAACAGTAATCAAAGTATATAGGGGAGTCATGCGAAAGGAGTCAAAGTTATTTTATAGGCCTTGATTTATTACCATTGCAATGGAACCATTACCAAACGAAATTTAGGTATATTAATGGGTAACGGTAATATGGTAACGGATAAGTGTGTAACGGGAAAATGATAACAGAAATAGACGTGAGTGAATGATAGATGGACATGTGGCGAGATGTGATTAGTGGAAAGAAATGCACGAGAGGTGACGTAGTGACCGTTGGTGGGAGCGGAGGAGCGATAGGTAGATTTCGGAGGAGGGTGGCGATGGTAAGCGGTTTAGGACGAGGGGGTGCGAATTCATGAGAGAGTGCCATGTTGCATGGGGCCCAAGAAAAGCAATTCGGACCCCCCCCTCCTGGTGTTAACGAGAAATGGGAAAAAGGGGTGTCAATTGATTTCCCCACCGTTGATCTAGGCAAGGAAAATCATGGCCGTTAAAAAGTGTCCTTTGGATATTACAAAATGACAAAACATCAAATCATCTCCTGACATAAAAATAAAACTCAATTTTAATGATTATTACATGGCGCTAATCATGTTTAAATGACATGATTAGTTTATTATTTAACTAAAATAGATCCATCAAAGCCTTATTAATAATTCTAAAGGCGAATTTGATCAAGCATGCCCTCCTTTATTTCCTAAAGCAACTCTTAACCCTATTCTAGCGCATAAAATGCAATTGACCAAGATTAAATGCTTTGGTCACTTTTTGCTCTAATATATCCTATCTTCTAATTTCAACCAAGATTAAATAGTTTGTTGAGTTATTTCTAATCCTAAAACATAAATTTAAACATGTTTGATCATGATTATACTATATCATTCAAACAAAAATTATTTAAAATGGCATTTGAGCTTGCTCCGTTGTACACTTGTTTTTATTTTGATGGGGTTTCTTTTCATATTTTTTTTCAACAAATTTCATATTTTCATTCTTTTATCGTAGTTTTGTTTTTTCTATTTTTATACCCTCTTTTATAAATATCTAACTTATCAAAACCATTTACATTACAACAGGTACTATCTAAAAATTGGGAAATCAACTCAACCTTAGTTCTTCTCAAGGATGGACCCCCTTTTTCGATGCCAAAAAATAAATCATGGAGAATGCACATATTTGCATGCCAATGCTTCATTTACCTATGTATTTTTGGTCTTGAGATGTGTTTTCCAATATTGAGAATTTTTGGGGAAATTCCTAGATGGGGATATGTTCTTCCTCTCGGTAAGGGTGATGATGGTGGCCTTCATTTTATTAAATCTTGACTCTTGCGAAGGCTTGGTGATAGAATTAGAAATTGGGCCGTATCATTACTCCCATACACAAATCCTAGACTATGAGGGGATTCCTTTTTATTGTAGGAGGTTCCATAAAACTAGGCACATGTTGAAATATTTCTCTCTCCCCTTCCAAGGAAAAAAAGGGAACTAGGGTCGCCTCCCTAAAAAGAAAATAATTCTTCCTAAGGTAGTCTCAGTAGATGTTGTAGAAGAATCTCACGATAGACAAGAGAGGTTTCAGGATAACCCTCAATCTTACAGCAAGGTCCATGTGCAGGCAACAAATCAGCAGCTGACAAAAATGAACACAGGGTCACCTCCATCTTCCATCGTTCCCTCGGCTCCCACCCAAACGAAATATCTTACATCAAGAAACATTATCATTGAAGAATATACCAACTAAAATAGGTGGTCATAATATTCTTTTGAATTCAGTTAATGATGCTCGTTACAAATGGAGGAATATGTTCATCAAAGAAGAAGATAAAAGTATTTGTCTTGCCATAAATGACAACCATCAATTCACAGTTCATCACAAACCTCCTCTAAATCATAATAACCATAAAGTATGTCGATTATATACTACTCTTCAATATCAACATAACTTTCCATCATTTATATTACTTCATAAGTTCATATATTTTTTATATTAAGTATTGCATAATAAATTGCGCTATATGAAATTTTTCATGGGATTAAAATTCTTCTATTTTCATTAATTGTTGTTTTATATATTCTTTATAATCTATTAAACAAGTTCAAGAAAACATGAAAGAGAAAAATATTCCACATAATTTACATATAATCCTATATATCTTCATGATTGGGGCTCATATATTTATGTAAGAGCTCATAATTTACTATAAAGTTTTTAAGACAACAAATTTAAAACAAGGCGAGCTGCGAGGCAGCTAGTCCCTGCCATATAAGACAGATCCAAAGCCAGGACCTCGCAAGGTATCCCTTCCTGTCCGCAGAGGTAGTTGAACGACCAGCTTGGATGGAATGGGCACGTGTCATATTCATGGGCACTTATGTTTATTGCGATGTGTTTTCAGGTTCGCATAGCAAGGGCAGAGATCCTCGTTTCCAGTTTTCAAGTTCGCATAGCAAGGGCAGAGATCATCGTTTCCAGACGTTCCAGGAGGAACACAATTGCATTTGCCATAGCAGGTGGCACAAGCCCTTCGACGGCAAAAGAATCTGCCCTTGCATATTAGACTTTGTACAAAAAACACTAGTTGGAGGCTCCATAGACAAAATCAAAATTGAACACAGTTTTTCTTGTTCACGAATTGGGTGAATGTTCAGCTTTTGAGAAACGAAAGCCATGTTTGGATAGAAAACGCAGATTCCAATGTGGACCTGGCTCGCTTCCGCTTTATGTAAAGCGTATTTTTTTCAGTTTAAAAAAACAGCATCTTTTCATTAAAAAAGGCTTCGGCTTTATGTAAACCACAACATCTTTTCATTAAAAAAAAGGTTACTAACAGCATGTTACTTCGCTCGGCCAATTTTTTTTTTTTATAAATAAAAATCAACGGCCCTCTTTCCAGCGAATAAGGTTCAAATAGGAATGTTTAGGCATAGTCATAACCACTACGACCGAAGCATCGTGAAGGTGGGTGTTAAATGTCGATGACACACTCTGGACCTTCACAACTGTGATACTTCCAATCTCCATGTGGCATTCGATGGAACCATAACCGGATTCAGGTACGCAAACGTGTCGACAGATCTACAACACTTGCTTTTACGGTTTAGATCGATGGCTTAGAGGGTATTGAGTTCGTTTCGGTGGTAACGACCCACCCTTGCTCCGTCGAGCAGTCTCATTCGCTTCCCCGCTCGTTCTGAAAGTGGCTCTGCAACTGCAACTCTATTTTTGTAGATTAGTTGATATTCGCTGCAAGGCCCAACACCAGGGGACTGAAGAAGAGTAAGAGTAAGCTGAAATAGCCAAATCAGAGCAGCATTCAGATGCCGAAGTTCCTGGCATAAGTGCAAAGATTCAGAGCTCTCCCGCTTCTCAGAGCAACCCAAGCTTCAGAAAACGGAAAAGGAAGCAAGAAAATGACAAAATTTTTAGGGTTGACATTGCCAAGGCAGAGGAGGAGGATGTGCTGGAGCATCTCAAAGCAGAGGAATGCCGATATTTTGTCAAGTATTTTGGTGAACTTCTGCCAAATTTCACACCAGACGACGCTGTGCTGAAGGAGACTGCCAATTTGAGCCAGAAATTGGAAGTCTGCAAGAGACTAATAGGCCGAGCCGGGCGCTTTATCAGAGAAAAGAACGTGGAGTTAGAAGCCGAGAACGCTAGGTTTGAAGAATTAGAGGAATTCCTTAGCAGGGAACAGAAATTCAAGGAAGAGTTGAGAAACAGGCTGGTTGAGCTGCAAGACACAGTGAAAGCTATTGTTGTTACTACCGAGGAAGGAAGCAAGATGCCTGTACTTTATTGTCTGAAGTATGTTTGAAGTACTGTTTAAAGCATTAGAGAATATCTCGATTTTTTTTCATTCAATGCTTGTAGCTTACTGCTTGAAATTGATTTTATTTATGTCAAATTAAATTCTATTTGGCGCAAAAATTGTATTTTACATTTTCAGTGAATGCTTTAGTTTACTGTTTTTTTGTCAAATTAAGTGCTGCATTGCATGGACTGATAGATTAAGTAGCCGAACATATGCAAGTATTGAAATTTAGTTTTGCAGTAAATGCTTATAGTTTATTCTGTTTCAAATTCGAATTAATTTAATAGAATTTGAGAATAGTCAATTTTAATTTAAAATTCACTTATCAAATTTAGTGAAACTTTGTAGTTTGATAATTAAACTGGTGCGAGTAATATCGAGATTTAGTTTTTCAGTGTCAATTGATTTTTTTTTTAAATGTATTTGAGATTCGTGAATTAAAATTCACAATTCACTTACTGCTAAATCCAAATCAAGTGCAACTTTCGTTAAACTTGTGCAGATTATGAAATGTAGTTTTTCATTGATATTTTACTGTTTAAAATTGATTTTATTGAGATGCATTTGAGAATTTTAATTGCGTAACTAAGATAAAATTTCTCTAAGATAAAATTTCTATATGAAACATGTACCAAGCTGTTGTTTAGCCCAGAAATTTTCAAACAGATGATTGCAAAATAATTGTTTATTGTTGGGTTGTTTTGCAGTTTTACATAGAAGAAGTTACACACCTTCTCTGGTTCCAAGCTCGCAACCCTGAGCACGATTCCAAGTTAAGGTCGAGCTATTACATTCTGCTTTCAGTTCTGGCTGTTACTGGCTTCATAAACTGGCTTGCCCTTCACGAGCTTACAGTTCTGGTTCAGCCGAGGACTTATTGTCTATGCTCCTGCGAGGATGGAGGGGTCCCGAGGAGGCCGGTTTTCCCTTTTAGCAGAGATCGTTGAATTGCCGGATTGAATTGGATTCATTATAGCCAGAAAGAACCGCAGATATAACTTCTTCAGCTGATATCTCGTTTAACTGCCAAATGGCTATGCTCTATCAGAGAGCCTCGTTGGAGGATGGACGGGCTTCAGACCTAGAATTAGAATATGATGCTCAGACAGCCAGGAGAATATGCTTTGTTTATCACACTTGCAGGAAGAAATCACACGGAAGACCACCGCCAGAAATAAGGCAGGCCAGCGAAACATGACACCTCCCCCTGCATGCACACCTGCAGCGCCAGCTGTTGAACCATCGCATGCACCAGCTGCCAATGCACAACCTTGTAACAGGGAACACGAAACCTTACGAAACCTTCGCATACCCCTGCAGATAATAGGAATCGAAGTAATGCTAACATTAAAACCAGACCGGTGACGGTTAGCGAAAATGCACCGGGCTTATTGCTTTTAAGCTATGCTCGAGCCTCTTCCGCCTCGGGAAGAGGCCAAATAAGATGGCGAAGCCTGAGGTGCGAATGAAACTTAGCTTAGGTCGGCACATCCCCGCACACAGCATTTCCAAACTTTATGATAACAACCGAATAACACCTAAGAACTAATGCTATATCCATCCGGAACGATTACTATAGTCCCTGCCAGATGCCAGATGGCAGGGACTAATAACGTGGTGAAGGAAAAATTTGGGCACTTTGTCAAAGATATATGCATAGTAATCCACATAATAATTACTCAAAAAAACCTAAAATAAATCTTTTTAAATAAGTATTGTTTTTCATTTCGGCTGAAATTGGAGATTTTTCTTTTTAAATTGGATGTGATTTTAAAGAAATTTAATTCAGTAGTTGGTTTATCAAATTCGATGGAGAAAGCTATAACATGGATTTAAGCCATGTTTTTTTTCCTAACCTCAAAGGAATTTTATTTATTTATTTATTTTAAGGCTAAAAAACAACTTAAATTTTTAAAATTGAATTATTATTTTATAATATTCAATATTTTATTTATCAAAATATATTTAAAAATAAAACAACAAATAGTCCTTTTAAAAAAAAATTACTCAAAAAAGTAAAATGACCTCCCAATACACTAAATTTCAATACAAGATACTCTAATGCAAACAAGAATCATCTCTATTAATAACTATCTATAACACACTAACAAAAACCACCTATTAACTATAGACTCAACCTTCTTTAATTATACCAAATTACATTCATTCCATATTACCTAACTATTAAATGAATAGCATACCTATACCATGACCATATCATTATCATTTTAGTGGATCCTTTCAAACGTCTCAATTCCTTTCCTCAAATATTGAACAAAGTTTCGAGTGTGCCATATTATTATACAAGCGCCATTGGAGAGTTTAAGGTACTCGCATAACTTTTTATTTATATCTCTATGTTAGTCTCATTTTTACATATTATGTAACAAGTATTATCGTTCAGATTAAGATGATTCACATTAATTATATATAATATATTAACTTAGAAATAATGATGTTAAGGGGTGTATTGAACTTTTTTAATTATTGTATTAGGGTAGAGGGGATATATGAAAATGGTTATGGGATTTGAGATTTAGAGGAGAGGTAAGAGAATAAAGAATTTACGTACGTGGTTTATTTATTTTAGGTATAAATGTGGGTATAAGGTTGAGGATAAAGTTATAGGTATAAAATTAAGGTAAGGGGTTAAGGTAGGTAGTAATTTTGTAGGAGTTTAGGGATATGTAGTTAAGTTAGTGTTGACGGTGTTGGACCCGCCAACATTCAGGGGATCTCTCCGATATGAAGTGTCAACTAGATCTCACACCATTTGGTGTAGGATTCCCATCCTGTACGATGGCTCAGTTGTCATTATATTAAAGATATTCCTTAGCTCTTGGTTGTCCGCACATGAGAGTGATTTACTAGTCTTAAAATAGTGAGGTTCGCGTGCCTGGTGAGTGCTTAGTGTCGCTTGTGTCAAGGTTCTTTCACTGTAGAGGGAGAGGGTGAGAGTGAGTCTCAAGTCGAAAGGGAATAGTCCCAACTCTATCAGAGACACATAACACAGGAGGACATGCTAGCTTCCAGTGGAGTAATCTGCATGGATGCAACAGTCACAACACAAGGTGAGTAGATAGCATGTACAACACCCGACGGAATAGTCCACACGAGTGTGACAGTCGTTATAACAATTTTACGAGAATGAACCTATCGAGTGTCTAGCGGAACAGTCCACACAGGAAAGACAATGTTAACAACTGATATAACACATTTCCAATAGCATATGTACTAAAACAACTGAAATAGTTCAATTGTATTAATGCAGATTAAAGCAACATGCATTACAAGTGTCCAAAGAATAGCCTTACAAATGAATACAATACATGTGTGAAAACGTGTTGGCCTGTTAACAGGTTTCTGAATTAAGTGAAAGTTCTAAGACACATCTGTACACCATTACATCACTAACCTCGATAGCAGGGCGTTGGAGCCACTGCTCGCTCCTCAAAGAGAAGATTACAGACTCTCAAGGCTATGTGGGAGGAGCCAAGGTGAAAGGTCTTTTGTATGTACAAATGAGGGGTATATATAGCCAAGAGAAAAAATGACCCTTGTGACTGTTCGAATTCCCTCATGATTTTTCGATTTACATGACTTTTCAACTTACATAACTCTTTGACTTCATCTATGGGTATCTTAGACTTCCACATTGTATTACATTGATTACATATTTATGACCCAAAGTAGTGATGTGGTGGAGGCAACTCATGACACAACTTGACATGGCGCTGCAGGTATGCACATGCTGGTTGTGTTGTTCGTGTCAAGCTGTTATGTTGTTGAGTGATGACTGTGCCCGTGGTCTACCATAGCTTCACCTCCGCATGGCAGACTGCGCGGAGTCTTTAATGGCTTTGGTGTTCGCTTGATATTCCATGCATGCTCATGTGTCTCCTTCGCTTACTACTTGGTATGCTTCATGTGTTCGTCCAACCGCGAGAAAGTCTTTTAGCATGCGCTACTTGTTTGTCTCGTTCGTCGCTGCACCATGTCTCATCCATGTACCTGTTTCTGCAATCACTCATGACGAGACAACATCAAATCCAGAAATCCCATAGTCTACCATGATGCATTGTCTTTCGTTTTTGGGTGCAGGTGACCGGGAGAGAGGACAAGGCTTTGAAACAATGCAGAGCACATGTTAGGCCAGGATGCGAGGTTCTGAGGCACTGTCAAGAAAAATTGCGCAGAGTTCAGTGCGAGGTTGGGATGAGTAGTCCGGAACAGGAGTGAAATTCTACAGGATCTAGCTCAGCTGGGAGGCAGAACTGCATAATTTTTCCCTGGAAGGAAGTGCGGGCAGCAAAGGACACTGGTAAAACTGCGTAGATTTTCAAGGGAGGTTGGGAGCAGGTTGCAAGATCTTGCTAGCCAAAACTATGTAGATTTGGGACGCAGTCATGCTGAACATGTTTGCGCAGTTTCCAAGTTGAGCAGGGTGTCAGGCAGTTGGTCGACAGTTCAAAAAAACTGTGAAATTTTCAAGAGGAGCAGCAGGTCGGCTGAAAGCGAGTCTAACTGATAGAACTGCAAAATATTCAGAGACAATGCAGTGACAGGCAGCGGGTTCCTGTCCCTCTTGTCTACACAATTTCCTCAGTGAGCAAAGGTAGGTATGCTGCCGACTTCTGTGCAACTTTTGGGAGGAGTGAAGCCCGGGGTCACTACCCAGTAAAACACTCCAGTTGACCAGTGGGAAGCTTGATGGATTGGCTTGCGAACAACACAAATTGAGATGGCTTCTTAGGCAACTTCTGCATTGTTCTAAGTGAGAGTTAGCTAGGTCGTGCGCAGTGCAGACTACCTGGGATGCAACCTTAAGCTTTGTGCAATTCTGGGTAGCAATACTTGGTCATTGATGGCTGAAACTGCGTAGTGCAGCTCAGCGAACGTTCGGCTGATGGAGGGTAGTCCAGTCGACAGATCTTCAGAAAAATTGTTAAGTGTGTGAGCTTGTGAACTTGTGTATACATGACCTTGCGAACACACACTCAACATGACTTGACGACAAGACATATCGAACCAACAAGACCACATATGCTCAGTGTGACTGAATGCGAGACTGTCTAATGATGAAAGCGACAAGTGCAACACTTCGGATAGACCTTCGGACGAATGTGACGATAGCTGTGCGACAGTGCTTACAACATCGTGTGTGAGTGCAATAGATGTTTACATAGAAAACATAACTCATACACAAACCTTCAACACCACCAGAACAAGGTCGCAAGCATGATATAGCAATCAACATGTTGAAGATGGCAATTGGTCAAACAAGTGAAAAAGAAGCAATACATGTAGAGGAAACACATGAAATGACTTTTTGTGTTTGCACACATGCATGTTACTAAGGACAGGATGATATGACAATGACAAGAAGTCTTGAAAACTCAACTAAGAGGTGTACTTCGAAAGGTGTTCTTTACTTATGATACTTACCCTCAAGATGATCATGCATCCGATGGAGTTTTCATGCAGTCCTGATCTTTTCCATTACTTGGTCTCTTGGTTCTTCCCCTCAAATCCATGGGAGTGGTCTCAGCATGTCACCTTTTCCCATAGTCACTAAGCGATGGATCAACATGGTTTTAGTGGGGAGTGACTGTTGCCAGGATGAGGCCATGGGAGGCCCATTTATGCAGTTCCTGAGTATAGGACAGACAGAGTAGCCTAGATAACACTGCACATTTTTTACGCTCAAGACACTGCTGCAGGATGGGGCTCCTGAGAGGACACCTTTGTGCAATTTCTGAGAGCAGCGCTGGCTGCCTGACTGCTCTGCACATTTATGGAGAGAAGTGTTGGCTGGAGTCTCTACAGGCTGTAGGGTTTCAGCAAGCCAGGGAAGAAGCTTGATGGTTGCAAAAGCAAATTGAAAAGTTCTAGGAAGCTAAATGAGGCTAGGTTGCTTGAGAAATGGCTAAGTGTGATATTAGTGACACAGGTGTAAACATTGTTAGGACTCAACTGTGATCGCACATAGACAATTAGTGACACAACGTAGACCATCCAGAATGCATAAGACATACTTTTCTTGATGCAACAACATTTGTGACAAGAGTGCGTGAAGTGAGTGTGAAACATGTCTATGTGATGACAACCACTCATACGGACACAATTCCCTTGAAGAAAAACAACATTCCCTTTGCATGACAAACAACAACCCCTATGCCCAAAGATGACACATGCTACATAAAGATGAGAACGCAGACAACTCTTAAGATCGAGGACGGGAGTTTGAAATCATCATCTTACCAACAAGTGACCAAGGATGATTGATCGCAAGATCCAAGTTAGGCTTTGAAATTTGCATGGGAGCCAAAATTTTAGAGGGTGGTTATAGCCGCTACAACAGTTAGGTTAAGGGGTAAGGGATATGTAGTTAAGTTAGGTTAAGGGGTAAGGTAAGGATTGTGTATATTTTAGATTTTAGTTTTTGTTAAGGAGATAAGATATTTAGTGATCCGGATTTAAACAAGAACGCAACAAATTACAGAGATAACCATAAGTGCAGAGATGCAACATAAATAATAATTCATTTCATTAATATAAAATACTGAAATATGCTTACAAACAGAAATGGAAATAAACTAGCTAGGGTGATGGTAGCTTATCTCTGAGAAGAGATTTGGTCTCTACATGCCTCTGAACTGTCTTACAATGAGGCTCGAAGGCCTATTTATTGTTGAGAAACAATGGAAAACCCTAAACATCCAAAAACCTAACCCTAGGAGATGAAGCGCTAGGCTATGGGCCCTGTTTTGGGTAAATTGGTACATCAACTTCCCGGGGTCGTAACTTTGGCATATGATCTCCGTTTGATGCTGCCAATACCTCACTAGAAATATCTATCTGAGGAATACAACTTTGGGCCTCAAAATAGCTCCAGAAGTTCAGTACCCAAAAAACTGCTAAAAATAGTAAATTGTGCTACAATTAAGGAAACTAAAAACCTGAAAGAAACAATGGTAGGGGTCCAAGTGGAATTGGTGGGTGGCCACCAATATCCACCTGGATCATTCCTCCCCCCTTATGAAGCAATGGTCCCC
Source organism: Pinus tabuliformis (assembly GCA_031772625.1). Lineage (NCBI taxonomy): Eukaryota > Viridiplantae > Streptophyta > Pinopsida > Pinales > Pinaceae > Pinus > Pinus tabuliformis. The sequence goes on along the minus strand of CM062820.1, from coordinate 1,241,259,820 downwards.
ATTGCGTTGAGTTCCTCCATGAGATAAGGAAACTTCTGCTGAACTTGGTCCCTGGTGAGCCACTTGCCCTAGTGAAGGAGTTGGCCTGCTTTGACAACTCGATACAGTTGGATCTTCTGCTGGTGAGTGTGCTTGATCTGCATGTCCATGATCCAATCAATTGCAGCTTGTTCCATGCAATCTGGATTTAAATTTGTTGTTCTGAGTTGTTCTGCAATGTCGTATGTGTCTAGTAATGGTGGAAAGTATGGCCGAAGGCGGTCCACATTAAACACTGCGTGCAGGCCAAGGAATGGGGGAATTCTAAGCTCAAACGCATTGTCTCCCACAACCTTAGTAATGGTGTAAAGACCATATCGAAGTGGTCTGAGTTTCCGACAGGCTTTGGTAAGGCATTCCTTTTGCGAATGCAACTAGACTTTATCACCCACATGAAACTTGTGTGGCACCCGATGTTGATCAAGTCGCTGCTTGTACTTGGCATTTGATTTCTCCAGAGTGTCGTGGAGATGTTGGAAGATATGTTGGATTTGCTCAATGAAGTTGTTTGCCTTATCTGTTTCAGACTAGACATGAGCCGAATCTGCCTGAGTAGCTACAAATGGCATGGCCACATCAATGGGACATAGTGGATGGAATCCCAAGCCCACCTGGAACGGGTTGTGGCTAGTTGAGCTGTGGAGAGCCTGTTTTATCTGTGCTGAACATAGGGGAGGCTCTCATCCCATGTGCATGGATGCTTTGAGTTGTACATGCGCAGAATGTGTACGATCATCTTGTTGACAACCTCTGTCTGGCCATCAGTTTGGGGATGGAAGGCTGTAGACATAGTGAGTTTGGTGTCCAGCATCAACTAGAGACTAGACCAAAATGTATTGAGGAACCTGTTGTCCCGATTTGAGATGATAGACTATGGGATCCCAAAGTGTACCCACACTTGTTCAAAGAAGAGTTTAGCAGTGGCTTCTATTGTGATATTATTCTTATAGGCCGCCATAATGGCCATCTTCGAGAACTTGTCGCCGACCACAAAAACATAGTTGTTTCCATGCTTAGTAGAAGGAAGGGCTGACATGTAATCCATGGAGATGGATTCCCAAGGTCAACTAGGGGTAGGCAGGGGAGTATAGAGGCCTTGCTTCTTGATGGTTGGTTTGGCAATGGAGCATGTAGTGTAGGATATGATGTACTTGCTGACATCCTGTCAAATATTCAGCTAATAGAATTACTTCTTTAGTACTACCACCATTTTCTCGACCCCGAAATGCACAGAAGCCCGACTGTAGTGTGCTTCCCATATCATCTTGGCACGCTTGGTTGAAGGAACACAACGGTGACCCATGTGGCATAACAGGGCATCCTGGAGGTGAAAATATAGAACATGCTGACTCTCTAAGAGTGTCTGGTATGTGTGGCTAAATTTTGGGTCACTTTTGTAGAGAAGTGGCTAATTAGAAGTCTCGTGCCCACAAGAGTTAAGCACGGTGATCAACACCATGATCAGTGGTCGACTGAGGCAACCTGAAACGTTATTGGTGTTGCCCTTCTTATACTTGATATTCAAATGGAACTGTTGCAGGTATGTGGACCACTTCTGATGGCGGTCATTCTGCAACTTCCCTTGGGTTTGTATAAACTGCAGGGGTCGGTGGTCTTTGTGGATGACCGTTTCCTTCCCCAAAATGTAATGCTTCCATTGTCGGCAGGCCTACACAATGAAATACATCTCTTTGTCATAAGTGGGATACTTCCGGACTGTGTCTGAAACCGTCTCACTGCGATATGCCACTGGATGTCCGTGTTGAGTAAGGACTACCCTAATAGCATAGTCAAAGGCATCTGTCTCGATCTCAAATGGTTGTTGCAAGTTTGGTAATGCTAGCACTGGTGCCGAGTAGAGGCGATGTTTCAACTCTACGAATGCCTTTTGTTGAGATTCAGACCAAAATAATTTTTCTTTCGCTCCTCCCTTGGTGACTTGACCAAAGGGCCAAGTGATATGGGAAAATCCCAACACGAACTTGCGGTAGAAGTTGGAAAGACCCAAAAAGCTACAGAGCTCTGTCAGAGTGGTTGGAGATGGCCAATCCCGAATGACTTGAATCTTCGCTGGATCCACATGCAACCCCGTTCATTAATAATGTATCCCAAATACTAAACTTGGGTCATGCCAAAAGTGCATTTCTCCAAATTGGCACATAACTTGTGTTGCCGCAGTGTTTGGAAAACTTGTCGGATGTGGTGGAGGTGCTCTTCCCAACTCTGGCTAAAGATCAAGATGTAATCCAAGTATACTACTACAAATGAGTTGGTGAATGGCCGCAATATGTCATCCATTAGCTTCATGAAGGTTGCAGGAGCATTTGTCAACCCGAAAGGCATAACCAACCATTCGAAAAGGCCCTCCTTGGCTTTGAAGGAAGTCTTCCACACATCGGAGGGTTCAATTGGTACTTGGTGATATCCTGACTTTAAATCAATCTTGCTGAAATATTTTGCCCCCTTCAGTTGATCCAGAAGGTCATCAATCTGTGGGATCAGGTACCTATTCCAGACAGTGATCTTCTTCAGCACCCAATAGTCAATACAGAGTCTACAAGTCCCATCCTTCTTCTGTACCAACACAATCAGGCTCCCATAGGGCGATGAACTTAGTCGGATGTGACCTTTCTGCAGTAGCTCCTGAATCTACCTCTTGATTTCATTGTTCTCTAGAATGGAGCATCGATAGATTGGTCCATTGGGTAGTCGCGCACCTGGGGTCAGATCGATGGAGTGCTTGACCTGACAATGCAGAGGAATCCCTGCAGGGGAGTTGAAGATGTCCTCGTACTCCTCCACGACCTTGTCCATCTGTAGTTGTCGTGCGGAGGGGCCCTTTCTGGAGGTTGTGGCCACCGTCTTCTTCTTTCCTTGAGGGCGTATCATCAAGAAAACAAATTTCCCTGTTTTGGAAATGAGCTTACTGCATTGTTTTGCAGTAACCAACGAGATGGCGGTACGTGGTGCTACCTCCGGTATCCTATACAACTTATTTCCCAAAGTAACAATAAGAGTATGAGGCCTTGACTCATACACGGCATGTCACTTCCACAAGTATGGTTGGCCTAATAATACATCACAAACATCAAGGGGAGAAATGTCACACAATACCTCATCCATAAAGGGCTTGATGTTGTATGGAAGGTGAACTGTTGGCTCATGCGAAGATCCCATCCTTGGTGAAGCCACCCGATGGTGTACGGTTGGGGATGTGTTGTGGTCAATAAGCCCAGCCACTTCACGACCTCTACTAAAATGAGGTTCTTTTGGCTCTCACTGTCGACAATGAAATGTAGCAAAGAGCCCTTTACCCACATCTAGAAGTGGAAGAGTCGCTCCTCCTCCTCTGGATCTTCAGGTTCCACCTTCTGGATCTTCATGGTGGCATCGGTGGCGTTGGGATTCGCATTGATAATCTGCTTCACTTTGTCATTCCCCTTATCAGATTCTAACTCAGAGTTGGAACATGCGTTTGATTCCAAAGACTTTAGCTCGACCACCAGTGACTGCTTGTCCCGACACTCACTTGTTTTGTGAGTGGAGCTCTTATGGAACTCACACCACTTTCTCGTGTCTTTCTTCGGCTTTTCCGTGTTGCTCTTTGCTTGTGGCTTTGGCAGGTTGTTCTGGTCCACCCCGCCTTGGCTTTGTCCTTTGTTCAGTGGTTTGGGGGCGCCTTTCCCTTGCTTCGGATTCGCAGATCCAAAGTCTCACTTCTTCTGTTTAAACTTTTACTTGATCTTGACGACATATCGGTATGCTGTGCTGAGAAAGGAGATGTTCATGAATTCTATTTCATCCTGGATGTACCTGTGCAGGCAACCACGATATTTGAGTACCAAATGCTACTCTGAATCCTTGATACCCAAATTTGTGCGAAGGGTATGGAAAATATTGGTAAACGCCAGCATGTCTTGGTCTCTTCCCTGCCACAGTGTGGTCCACTTTATGTATTGATCCTCATAGCTTCCGACAGGGTAGTAGTGCACCTTGATGGTAGCTTGGAATGAATTCCAAGTGGGTGCGGCTAAAAACAGAGAGGTCATACTTTCATCCTTCTGCTTGCAGTAGGTTTCCCACAAGTCCTTAACGTGGGGGGTAGCTTTAGGAAGAGCGAAAGTAATATTTTCCCGGCCGGAGAAATCATGAACAAAAAAATACCCTTCTAACAAATTTAACCATTTATCTATAGTGTCCACATCTATCTAACCCTCAAATATGGGAATGTTAAAGTTAACTTGTACCTTAAAGGGTGTGGCGCTTCCAAAGTAGATGTGTCACCCTTGGGCAGCCATTAAAGGATCTCGGGAAAGTTGTCCATCATCGCGTTCCTTTGTCACTCGGGGGCCTCTTCAAGCAAGATTTTGATAGGATCTCCTGCCCCCTCATCTTTCTTTTCATCTGTCATGGGAGGCTGTCGGGATTTGCGAGGCTGGTCTTGCAAAGGTTCGACCAGTTCAAGCCCTAACTCCTTATATCTCGACCTCGTTGGGGACATGCAAAGAAAAACAGAGAAAAGCAGATTGCTCTGATACCACTGATCTGGATTCAAACAAGAATGCAACAAATTATAGAGATAACCATAAACATAGAGATACACCAGAAATAATACTTCACTTCATTAATGTAAAATACTAAAATATGCTTACAAATAGAAATGGAAATAAACTAGCTAGGGTGATGGTAGCTTATCTCTAAGAAGAGATGTGGTGGCTACATGCCTTTGAACTGTCTTAAAATGAGGCCCGAAGGCCTATTTATTGTTGAGAAACAATGGAAAACCCTAAACATCCAAAAACCTAACCCTAAGAGATGAAGCACCAGACTATGGGCCTTGTTTTGGGTAAATTGGTACATCAACTTCGCGGGGTCATAACTTTGACATACAATCTTCGTTTGACGTGCATAATACCTCGCTAGAAAAATCTATCCTAGGACTACAAATTTGGGCCTCAAAATGGCTCCAGAAATTTAGGACGCGAAAAAGTTACTAAAAATAGTAAATTGTGCTACAATTAAGGAAACTGAAAAACTGAAAGAAACAATGGTGGGGATCCAAGTGGAATTTGCTGGTGGCCACCAATATCCACCTGGATCATTTAAGGTTAGGGCTCGGTGGTTTTTTTTTAGCAATAGCGGTTAAGGGTTTTGGCACAAAGTCATAGGGAATGGGGTTGGAGGAAATGGTTAGGGGTATTGGGTTATGAGTAGAGATTGAAGTATACATTTATTTTTAGTTGGAGTTAGGGGATATTTAGTTGATTTAGGGTTAATTTTAAAGTAGGGATTAGGAGTATTTACTGAGAAGTATTTTCATGTAGATACACAAAATAATTTTGTAGTTTAAAAGAAAACACATAAATTTACATTTAAACTCAAAATTTAAGCACTTTTCTCTTTTCTTATTAGATGAACATATGATTGATGATGATTGATGATGATGATGGTTAACGTCCACTAAGACCAAACTTTGGTTTATCGGACCTAAAGAAATGAATTATTTAGTTTGATTTAAGATTTTATTCCTATACTCAAAAAGCTTGGAGAGAAGCCTCCTGAGCTCACTGTAATTTTCACAACATAAAAGGTTAGAAAGATCAATATTGCAATAAAGATTTTGAAACTGAGAAAAAACATGTTTCCAATCTACTTTCTTTATACAATATATTATATTTTTTTTCTTTCTGTATTCTTTTTTGGGATCTAGTGAAATCTATGACTCACTTGCACTATAACTCACTTGTCTTGCACTAACTTTACTCAATATAGGGTTACACGACTATAACTACTAAAGTTAATTTACTCTACCAATATAACTACTAGATGCACTACACACAAATTAACTTAAAAATTAAACGAAAAACCTTATATTATTTTGCATACTACTTTACATAGCCAAATAAATTATATCTAAAACCTATAATATATTATTACAGTAAATTACTAATTCGCCTAAGCAGTCTCTATACCCCAGGTGGATGTACCGGGGTTGAGTTTTAATTTTTTTACAAATGGACGGTAAAGGTGGATTATTCCGCTTCCTCTGAAATATATCTACGGTTGTCATTTGAGGAGTGCCAAGTGTCTCGTTTCCTCTCCGCCGCTCTGCCTGCCTCTCTTCTCCTTTATCTCAAGGCTCTCAAGGCTCACATTTAGATTAATGAAAGGACTTGTGCATTTCTCCATCTCCGCTCCAACTGATTTGTGCGTAAAGTGGCGGAAAATTTGGGGACGTTTAAGTGGCGCGATGAATGGTTGTGCGTTTGGAATTGAATCGTCGTACGCCAAACTCTTTTTTGTTCTTTGTTTGGTTGGCATATTCATCATTCATCAACTTAAATAAGAATTGCTCATATCATTATATATGTGTATCATTGCTTAATTTTTTAAACAAATTTTATTAATGATATGTGTATCATTGCCTAATTTTTTAAACATATGTTATTATGAATGATAAAAATATATAATTAATAATTTAATTACCAAATTCCATTTATAAAGATGTATAATTTTTGTATACTCAAATAATTTGTTATAATTTTTATATAATTATATCATTTATACTAAGAAAAATATTCCTCACCCATGAAATAAAATAAAAAATAAAATAGACACAAGTCTACATTCATAACTTGAGAAATGTACATTTGATATTATCCAAGTTTTATGGAGCAAGACTTGACCTAAAAGGTTTTGTTTCAATTCAAATTATTTTATCTGTTTGGAAAATTATTTAATTTCCTAATTGATTGCAAACTTTAATTTCTTAGATTTTTTAAATAAAAAGTTGTTTTAAAAATTTAGGAGCGTAAAATTGAATGGAATTTTAATTTTTTAGATTACATAAGTAATAATAATTTATTTTATTAATTTTTAATTATAATTTTTTTAAGTAATTAATTAATTTATTAAGGAAAAATGGTTTTTTAATTAATTAAAAAAATTAATAATAAGTGAAGATGAAGAGAAAATTCAAAATTAATTAAAGTTATAATATTAAGTTAATTACTTATAATAGGAAAACATGAAATTGGAACATAAATATTTTAAGTATTTTTATCGTAGAGCAAAGGTAAAAGGTAAAAGTATTATCTTGAATTTTTCATCCAAAGAGAATTTGTTGTACAATTAATGTTGGATATCTCTAAAGATTTAGGAGTTTTCAAAAAAGAGAGATTAACAAGATGCTCAAGTATTAAACAATGTTACTATAATGTTAATCTTAGGGTTTATGATATTAATTCAAGGGTTTATAATGCTCAAGCATGGTCAAGCATGGTCCAACGTCACATTGTGACAAGGATTGTCTCAATATGGTAATCAACCATGGGAAATCATGTTTATTTTAGGGTTTATATACCTAGGGTTTATAATTTTTATCCCTTGGGTTTATTAATCCAAAGGTTCATATTCCTAGGGTTTAATATTATTCACTTAAGTTTATAGTCCATTATGTTTTTAGTATTAATCCCTAAGTTTTATTATTCCCTTTGGTTTATAATATCAATCATGGTCGACCATGATTTATAAATTCAATCATGGTCAACTATCTTCAATCATATTTTATAAAATCAATCATGGTCCAACATCATATTTTGAAAAACAATGTATCAATATGAAAATCAATGATTGTCTCAACCATGGTCCAACGTCGCATTATGACAAATATTGTCTCAATATGATAGTCATGGTCAACCATGGTCAAACTTGGTCAACCATGTTCTCTTAGGGTTTATATGCCTTGGGTTTATAATATTAGTCCCTTGGGTTAACAATCCCTTGGGGTTTTAGTATTAATCGCTTGGGTTTGTTATTATGTTGGGTTTATAAGATCAATCGTGGTAAATCATGTCCAATCATAGCCAATTATGGTCAACCATGGTCGATCATAGCAAACCATGTTTAACCATGGTCAACCATGGTCGAATGTCGCATTGTGACAATGGTTGTCTCAATATGAAAATCAACCATGCTCAAACATGGTCCAATGTCGCATGGTGAAAAAGATTCTCTCAATATGAAAATCAATCATGGTCAAGCATGGCCAACCATGGTCCAACGTTGCATCTTGACAAAGATTGTCTCAATATGGAAATCAACCATCATCGACCATTGTCAACCATGTTTATTTTAGGGTTTATAATATTTATCTTAGTGTTTATATACCTCGGGCTTATAATTTTTATCCCTTAGGTTATTATTCCCTTGGGTTTATAATATCAATCACTTGGGTTTATTAATCTAAGGGTTCATATTCCTAGGGTTTAATATTATTCCCTTAAGTTTATAATCCCTTGGGTTTTTTAGTATTATTCCTTAGGTTTTATTATTCCCTTGGGTTTATAATATTGATCATGGTCAACCATATTTAACCATGTTTTATAAATTCAATCATGGTCAACCATATTTTATAAAATCAATCATGGTCAACCATAGTTAATCATGGTGAGCCATGGTCCAACGTCGCATTGTGACAAAGATTGTCTCAATATGAAAATCAATCATTGTCTCAACCATGGTCCAACGTCACATTATGACAAATATTGTCTCAATATGATAATCATGGTCAACAATGATCAACCATGGTCAACCTTGGTCAAACACGATCAACCTTGGTCAAACATGGCCAACCTTGATCAACCACGTTCAACCATGTTTTGTAAAATTAAACATGGTCATCCATGGTCAATCATGGTGAACCATGGTCCAACGTCGCATTATGGAAAAGATTTCCTTGATATGAAAATCAACCACGATTAAGAATGGTCGACCATGGTCCAACGTCATATGTGACAAGGATTGCCTTAGTATGAAAATCGACCATGGTCAACCATGTTTATTTTAGTGTTTATACTATTTATCTTAGGGTTTATATACCTTGGGATTATAATATTAGTCCCTTGATTAGCCATGGTAAACCATGTTTTATAAAACAAAAAATGGCCATCCATGGTCAATCATGGTCAACCATTGTTGAACATCGCATTGTCACATAGATTGGGTTGATATCAAAATTAATGATAGTTAAGCATGGTCAACCATGGTTGAATGTCGATTTGAAAAGGATTGTCTCAATATGAAAATCAGCCATTGTCAACAATGTTTATTTTAATGTTTATAATATTTATCTTGATATTTATATACCTTGGGTTTATAATATTTGTCCCTTAGGTTTAATATTATTCCCTTGGGTACATAATCTCTTGGGGTTTTAATATTAATCCCTTGGGTTTATAAGATCAATCCCTAGGGTTTATTATTATGTTGGGTTTATAATATCAATTATGGTTGAACGTCACATTGTCACAAATATTGTGTTGATATGAAAATCAACAGTGGTTAAGCATGCTCAACCATGCTTGAACATCGCATTGTGACAAGGATTGTCTCAATAAGAAAATCAACCATGGTCAACCATTGTCAACGATATTTATTTTAGTGTTTATAATATTTATCTTAGGCTTTATATAACTTGGGTTTATAATATTTGTCCCTTGGGTTTTTAGTATTTATCCCTAGGGTTTATTATTCCATTGCATTTATAATATCAATCATTGTCAAACATGGTCAACCATGTTTAATTTATTTTAGGGTTTATAATATTTATCTGAGGGTTCATATACCTTAAGCTTTTAATATTAGTCCCTAGGGTTTATTATTCTCTTTGGTTTATAATATAGATCATGGTGAACCATGGTCCCATGTTGCATTGTGACAAATATTGTTTGAATATGAGAATCAACCATGGTCTAATGTCGCAATGTGACAAAGATTTTGTCAATTTGAAAATCACTCATGGTCAAGCATGATCAACCATGGTCCAATGTAACATTGTGATAAGCATTGCCTCAATATGAAAATCAACCACAATCAACCATGGTTATTTTCGTGTTTATAATCCATAATTGTCTCAACCACAGTCAAGCATGGTCCAATGTCACATTGTGAAAAGGATTGTCTAAATATGAAAATCAATCAACCATGGTGAACCATGTTTATTTTAGTATTTATAATATTTAACTTAGGGTTTAGATACCTTGGTTTTATAATATTAGTCCCTTGGCTTTAATATTATTCAACCATGCTCAACCATGGTTAATCATGTTTTATAAAATCAATTGTAGTCAACCATGGTCCAACGTCGCACTGTGACAAAGATTGTATCTTTATGAAAATTAATCATTTTCTCAACCATGCTCCAACATCGCATTATGAGAAAGATTGTCTCACTATGATAATCATCGTCAACCAGGGTCAACCATGGTTGAACGTCACATTGTCACAAAAATTGTGTTGCTATGAAAATCAACCATGGTTAAGCATGGTCAACCATGGTCCAACATCGCATTGTGACAAGGATTGTCTTAGTATGAAAATCAACCATGGTCAACCATTTTCAACCATGTGTACCTTAGTGTTTATAATATATATCTTATGGTTTATATACCTTCAGTCTATAGTATTAGTGCCTTGGTTTTAATATATTCCCTTGGGTTCATAATCCCTTGGGTTTATTATTCCCCGGAGTCAATAATAACAATCATGGTCAACCATGGTTAATCATAGCCAATCATGGTCAACCATAGTCCAACGTCGCATTGCGATAGATTGTCTTATTATGAACATAAATCATGGTCCAGCATGGTCTAGCATCGCATTGTGACAAGGATTGTCTCAATATGGAAATGAACCATGCTCAGCCATCTTTATTTTAGGGCTTATAATATTTATCTTAGAGTTTATATACCTTGGGTTTATAATTTATGTCCCATTATGAAAAATATTTTCTCAATACGATAATCATCATCAACCATGGTAAATCATGGTCAACCTTGGTGAATCATGGTCAACCATGTTTTATAAAATCAAACATTGTCATCCAAGGTCAATCATGGTCAACTATGGTCAAAGGCCGCATTTTCACAAAGATTGTGTTGATATGAAAATAAACCATGGTTAAGCATGGTCAAGCATGGTCCAACATCGCATTGTGAAAAGGATGTCTCAATATGAAAATCAACCATGGTCAACCATTGTTAACGATGTTTAGTTTAGTGTTTATAATATTTATCTTAAGGTTTATATACTTTGGTTTTAGAATATTTGTCCCTTGGGTTTAATATTATTCCCTTGGGTTCATAATCCTTTTGGGTTTTAGTATTAATCCCTTTGGTTTATTATTCCCTTAGGTTTATAATATCAATGCCTGGGGTTTATTATTCCCTTGGGTTTATAATATCAATCATGGTAAACCATGGTCAATCATACCCAACCATTGTCAACCATGGTCAAATATTGCATTGTGACAATGCTTGTCTCAATATGAAAATCAACCATGGTCAACCAGTGTGCAATGTCACATTGCGACATATTGTCTCAATATGAAAATCAATCATGATCAACCATGGTCCAGTGTCACATTGTGGCAAATAATATCTCAATATGGAAATCAACCATTGTCAACCATGTTTATTTTATGGTTTATAATATTTATATTAGGTTTTATATACCTTAGTTTATAATTTATGTCGCATCGACAAAGATTATCTCAATATGATAATCATCGTCAATCACGGTTAACCATGGTTAATCATAGACAACCTTGATCAACAATGGTCAACCATGTTTTATAAAATCAAACATAGCCATCCATGGCCAATCATGGTCAATGATGGTTGAACGTTGCATTGTGACAAAGATTGTGTTGATATGAAAATCAATGATGGTTAAGCGTGATCAACCATGGTCGAACGTCGCATTTTGAAAAGGATTGTCTCAATATGAAAATCAACCATGGTCAACCATTATCTACAATGTTTATTTTAGTGTTTATAATATTTATATTAGGGTTTATATACCTTAGGTTTATAATATTTATCCCTTAGGTTTAATATTATTCCCTTGTGTTCATAATCCCTTGGGGTTTTAATATTAATCCATTGGGTTTATTATTCCCTTGGGTTTATAAGATCAATCCCTTCAGTTTACTATTTCGTTTTGTTTATAATATCAATCATGTTTAACCATGGTCAATCAGAGCCAACCATGGTCAACCATGGTCCAGCATCGCATTCTAACAAAAATTATCTTGATATGAAAATCAATCATGGTGTAGCATGGTCAACCATGGTCCAACATCGCATTGTGACAAGGATTGTCTCAACCATGGTCAACCATGTTTATTTTAGGGTTTATAATATTTATCTTAGATTGTATATACCTTTGGTTTATAATTTACGTCGCATTATAAGAAAGACTCTCTCAATATGATAATCATAATAAACCATGGTAAATCATGGTCAAACTTGGCGAACGATGGTCAACCATGTTTTATAAAATCAATCATGGTCAACTATGGTCGAAGGCCGCATTGTCACAAAGATTGCGTTGATATGAAAATCAACCATGTTTAAGCATGGTCAACCATAGTCCAACATCGCTTTGTGACAAGGATTGTCTCAATATGAAAATCAACCATGGTCAACCATTGTCAACAATGTTTAGTTTAGTGTTTATAATATTTATATTAAGGTTCATATACTTTGGGTTTATAATATTTCTCCCTTGGGTTTAATATTATTCCCTTGGGTTCATAATCCGTTTGGGTTTTAGTATTAATCCCTTTGATTTATTATTCCCTTGGGTTTATAATATCAATGCCTTGGGTTTATTATTCCCTTAGGTTTATAATATCAATCATGGTCAAACATGGTCAATCATAGACAACCATGGTCAACCATGGTTGAATTTCACATTGTAACAATGATTGTCACAATATGAAAATCAACCATGGTCAACCATAGTGCAATGTCGCATTGTGACTGATTGTCTCGATATGAAAATAAATCATGGTCAACCATGGTCCAACGTTGCATTGAGACAAAGATTATCTCAATATGGAAAATAATCATGGTCAACCATGGTCGACCATGTTTATTTTAGGGTTTATAATATTTATCTTAGAGTTTATATACCTTGGGTTTATAATGTATCGCATTATGACAAATATTGTCTCAATATGATAATCATCATCAACCATGGTAAATCATGGTCAAACTTGGTGACCCATGGTCAACCATGTTTTATAAAATTGAACATGGTCATCCATGGTCAATCATGGTCAACTATGGCCGAAGTCTACCTTGTCACAAAGATTGCGTTGATATGAAAATCAACCATGGTTAAGCATGGTCAACCATGGTCCAACATTGCATTGTGACAAGGATTGTCTCAATATGAAAATCAACCATGGTCAACCATTGTCAACAATGTTTATTTTAGTGTTTCTAATATTTATCTTAAGGTTTATATACTTTGGGTTTATAATATTTGCCCTTGGGTTTAATATTATTCCCTTGGGTTCATAATCACTTTGGGTTTTAGTATTAATCCCTTTGGATTATTATTCCCTTGGGTTTATAATATCAACCATGGTCGACCATAGTCAATCATAGCCAACCATGGTCAACCATAGTCGAATGTCGCATTGTGACAATGATTGTCTCAATATGAAAATCAACCATGGTCAACCATAGTGCAACGTCGCATTGTGACAGATTGTCTCGATATGAAAATCAATCATGGTCAACCATGGTCCAACGTTGCATTGTGACAAAGATTATCTCAATATGGAAATAAACCATGGTCAACCATGTTTATTTTATGGTTTATATTATTTATGTTACGATATATATACCTTGGGTTTATAATTTACATTGCATTGACAAAGATTGTCTCAATATGATAATCATCATCCACCACTGTTAACCATGGTCAATCATGGTCAACCTTTATCAACCATGGTCAACCATGTTTTATAAAATCAAATGTGGCCATCCATGGTCAATCATGGTCAATGATGGTCGAACGCCGCATTGTCACAAAGATTGTGTTGATATGAAAATCAACGATGGTTAAGCATGGTCAACCATGGTCGAACATCACATTTTTACAAGGATTGTCTCAATATGAAAGTCAACCATTGTCAACCATTATCAACGATGTTTATTTTAGTGTTTATAATATTTATAATAGGGTTTATATACCGTGGGTTTATAATATTCATCCCTTAGGTTTAATATTATACCCTTGGGGTTTTAATATTAATCCCTTTGGTTTATAAGTTCCCTCAGTTTATAAGATCAATCCCTTGGGTTTATTATTTCGTTGTGTTTATAATATCAATCATGGTCAAGCATGGTCAATCATAGCCAACCATGGTCAACCATGATCAAATGTCGCATTGTGACTAAGATTGTCTCAATATGAAAATCAATCATGGTCCAACATCACATTGTAACAAAAATTATCTTGATAAGAAAATTAATCACGGTGTAGCATGGTCAACCATGGTCCAACATCACATTGTGACAAGGATTTTCTCAACCATGGTCAACCATGTTTATTTTAGGGTTTATAATATTTATCTTAGAGTTTATATACCTTGGGTTTATAATTTACATCGCATTATAACAAAGACTGCCTTAATAGGATAATCATCATCAACCATGGTAAATCATGGTCAAACTTGGTGAACCATTGTCAACCATGTTTTATAAAATCAAACATGGTCATCCATGGTCAATCATTGTCAACTTTTTTTGAAGGCCTCATTGTCACAAATATTGTGTTGATATGAAAATAAACCATGGTTAAGCATGGTCAATCATGGTCCAACGTCGCTTTGTGACAAGGATCGTCTCAATAGGAAAATCAACCATGGTCAACCATTGTCAACAATGTTTATTTTAGTGTTTATAATATTTATCTTAAAGTTTATATACTTTGGGTTATAATATTTGTCCCTTGTGTTTAATATTATTCCCTTGCGTTGATAATCCCTTTGGGTTTAAGTATTAATACCATTGGTTTATTATTGCCTTAGGTTTATGATATCAATGCCTTGAATCCATGCACTAATGTTGAATTTTCAATCACAAAAAATGTAGTAATTGGTAAAGTTTCCCAAACAAATTTGATTATTGAATTTACATATGATATTAGGGTTTATTATTCCCTTGGATTTATAATATCAATCATGGTCAACCATGGTCAACCGTGGTCGAATGTTGAATTGTGAGAATGATTGTCTCAATATGAAAATCAACCATGGTCAACGATAGTGCAACATTGCATTGCGACAGATTTTCTCGATATGGAAATCAATCATGGTCAACCATGGTACAACGTCACTTTGTGACAAAGATTATCTTAATATGGAAATCAACCATGGTCAGACATGTTTATTTTATGGTTTATAATATTTATCTTAGGGTTTATATACCTTGGGTTTATAATTTATGTCGCATTGACAAAGATTGTCTCAATATGATAATCATCATCAACCCAGTCAACCATGGTCAATCATGGTCAACCTTGATCAACCATGGTCAACCATGTTTTATAAAATCAAACATGGCCATCCATGGTCAACGATGGTCGAACGTCGCATTGTCACAAAGATTGTGTTGATATGAAAATCAACGATGGTTAAGCATGGTCAACCATGGTTGAACGTCGCATTTTGACAAGGATTGTCTCAATATGAAAATCAACCATGGTCAACCATTATCAATGATGTTTATTTTAATGTTTATAATATTTATATTAGGGTTTATATACCTTAGGTTTATAATATTTATCCCTTAGGTTTAATATTATTCCATTGTGTTCATAATCCCTTGGGGTTTTAATATTAATCCCTTGGGTTTATAAGATCAATCCCTTTGGTTTATTATTTCGTTGTGTTTATAATATCAATCATGGTTAACGATGGTCAATCATAGCCAACCATGGTCAACCATGGTCAACCATGATCCAATGTCATATTGTGACTAAGATTTTGTCAATATGAAAATCAACCATGGTCCAACATCGCATTGTAACAAAAAATATCTTGATATGAAAATTAATCATGATGTAGCATGGTCAACCATGGTCCAACATCGCATTGTGACAAGGATCATCTCAACCATGGTCAACCATGTTTATTTTAGGGTTTATAATATTTATCTTAGAGTTTATATACCTTGGGTTAATAATTTACGTCGTATTATAACAAAGACTATCTCAATATGATAATCATCATCAACCATGGTAAATCATGGTCAAACTTGGTAAACCATGGTTAACCATGGTCCCACGTCGCTTTGTGACAAGGATTGTCTCAATATGGAAATCAACCATGGTCAACCAATGTCAACAATGTTTATTTTAGTGTTTATAATATTAATCTTAAGTCTTATCTACTTTGGGTTTATAATATTTGTCCCTTAGGTTTAATATTATTCCCTTGGGTTCATAATCCATTTGGGTTATAGTATTAATCCCTTTGATTTATTATTCCATTGGGTTTATAATATCAATGCCTTGGGTTTATTATTCCGTTAGGTTTATAATATCAATCATGGTAAACCATGGTCAATCATAGACAACCATGGTCAATCATGGTCGAATGTCACATTATGACAATGATTGTCTCAATACAAAAATCAACCATCGTCAAACATAGTGCAACGTCGTATTGCGACAGATTGTCTTGATATGAAAATTAATCATGGTCAACAATGGTCCAGTGTTGCATTGTGACAAATATTATCTCAATATGGAAATCAACCAGGTTCAACCATGTTTATTTTATGGTTTATAATATTTATCTTAGGGTTTATAATTTACGTCGCATTGAGAATGATTGTCTCAATATGAAAATCAACCATGGTCAACCATTATCAACGATTTTTTTTTAGTGTTTATAATATTTATATTAGGGTTTATATACCTTGGGTTTATAATATCTATCCCTTAGGTTTAATATTATTTATTTGGGTTCATAATCCCTTGGTGTTTTAATATTAATCCCTTGTGTTTATTATTCCCTTGGGTTTATAAGATCAATTCCTTGGGTTTATTGCTCCGTTTTATTTATAATATCAATCATGGACAACACTGGTCAATCATAGCCAACCATAGTCAACCATGGTCAACCATGATCAAATGTCGCATTGTGACAAGGATTGTCTCAATATGAAAATCAATCAGGGTAAACCATGGTCCAACATCACATTATAACAAAAATTATCTTGATATGAAAATTAATCATGGGGTAGCATGGTCAACCATGGTCCAACATCGCATTGTGACAAGGATTGTCTAGACCATGGTCAACCATGTTTATTTTAGGGTTTATAATATTTATCTTAGAGTTTATCTACCTTGGGTTTATAATTTACGTCGCATTATAACAAAGGCTCTCTCAATATGATAATCATCATTAACCATGGTAAATCATGGTCAAGCTTGGTGAACCATGGTCAACTATGGTCGAAGGCTGCATTGTCACGAAGATTGTGTTGATATAAAAATCAAGCATGGTTAAGCATGGTCAACCATGGTCCAACGTCGCTTTGTCACAAGGATTGTCTCAATATGAAAATAAACCATGGTCAGTCATTGTCAACAATGTTTATTTTAGTGTTTATAATATTTATCTTAAGGTTTATGTAGTTTGGGTTTATAATATTTGTCCCTTGGGTTTAATATTATTCCCTTGGGTTCATAATCCCTTTTGGTTTTAGTATTAATCCCTTTGGTTTATTATTCCCTTGGGTTTATAATATCAATGCCTTCGGTTTGTTATTCCCTTGGGTTTATAATATCAATCATAGTCAACCATGTTCAATCATAGCCAACCATGGTCAAGCATGGCCAAACGTCGCATTGTAACAATGATTGTCTCAAAATGAAAATCAACCATGGTAAACCATAGTGCATTGTCGCATTGCGACTGATTGTCTCGATATGAAAATCAATCATGGTCAACCATCATAAACCATGGTTCAGTGCCGCATTGAGACAAAAATTATCTCAATATGGAAATCAACCATGGTAAATCATGGTCAACCATGTTTATTTTAGGGTTTATAATATTATCTTAGGGTTTATATACGTTGGGTTTATAATATATGTCGCATTGACAAATATTGTCTCAATATGATAATCATCATCAACAACGGTCAACAATGGTCAATCATAGTAAACATTGATCAGCCATGTTCAACCATGTTTTATAAAATAAAACATGGCGATCCATGGTCAATCATGGTCAATGATAGTTGAATGTCGCATTGTCACAAAGATTGTGTTCATATGAAAATCAACGATGGTTAAGCATGGTCAACCATGGTCGAATGTCACATTTTGATAAGGATTGTCTCAATATGAAAATCAACCATGGTCAACCATTGTCAACGATGTTTATTTTAGTGTTTTTAATATTTATCTTAGGGTTTATATACCTTGGGTTTATAATATTTGTCCCTTATGTTTAATATTATTCCCTTGGGTTCATAATCCCTTGGGGTTTCCATATTAATCCCTTGGTTTTATTATTCCCTTGGGTTTATAAGATCAATCCCTTGGGTTTATAAGATCATTCCCTTGAGTTTATTATTTTGTTGGGTTTATAATATGAGTCATGGTTAACCATGGTTAATCGTAGCCAACCATGGTCAATGATGATCGAATGTCGCATTGTGACTAAGATTGTCTCAATATGGAAATCAATCGTGGTCAACCATGGTACAACATCGCATTGTAACAAAAATTGTTTTGATATGAAAATCAATCATTGT
The DNA here is from genome assembly GCA_031772625.1 of Pinus tabuliformis. Taxonomy (NCBI): domain Eukaryota; kingdom Viridiplantae; phylum Streptophyta; class Pinopsida; order Pinales; family Pinaceae; genus Pinus; species Pinus tabuliformis. The sequence continues at coordinate 1,241,241,149 of CM062820.1, read as the reverse complement.
GTAGCATGGTCAACCATGGTCCAATGTCACATTGTGAGAAGGATTGTCTCAACCATGGTCAACCATGATTATTTTAGGGTTTATAGTATTTATCTTATGGTTTATATATCCTAGGTTTATAATTTTTATCCCTATGGTTTATTATTCCCTTAGCTTTTTAATATCATTTTCTTGGGTATATATTATTCATATGGTTTATAATATTAATCTTTAGGTTTAATATAAATCCATTGGGTTTATAATCATGGTCAACCTCGTTCCAATGTCACATTGTGATAAAGATTTTCTCAATATGAAAATCAACCATGGTCCAACGTTGCATTGTTACAAATATTGTCTACATATTAAAATCAATCATGGTCAACCATGGTCCAACATCGCATTGTGAAAAATATTGTCTCAATATGAAAATCAATCATGGTTAACCATGATTGTTTTAGGGTTTATAATATTTATCTTAGGGTTTTTATACCTTGAGTTTATAATATTGATCCCTTGGGTTTATTAATCCAAGGGTTCATATTTGTTGGGTATAATGTTATTTATAGGCTTTTTAATATTAGTCCTTGGGTTATAAATCCTTGAGTTTAATTAATTAATAATAATTACTATAAATTATTTAAAAAAAATATTTATATTAATTGTTTTTAATGTAAAAGATTATTAGTTAATATAAAATAATAATAATAATTAGCTAATTAATAAATAATAATAATAATAATAATTAGTTAATTATATTTATATTAAACTTTTGTTTAATAAACTTTTATTAATTTTTTTAATGAATTAACTAATATTAAATAATATTAATGATTAATAGTAGTAATATTAATTTATAGGCCTTTGGCGTATATCAACCACATTTACTAATATAAATGTGGTTGTCCTAGTAAAATTATCACATTATAACTACCTATGTAGCGAGAGCCTTTGAACTTGCGGTTCAAAGCATGTAACTTTTACAACATGATTCCATTGTTCACTACTACATAAAGGAGGCTTTTAAGGCAATATTTGAGACAATTTTTGGGTAAATTTTCTTAACTTAAGACAAAAAAAAACTTTTTTATTGTCTTAAATATTGACTTTAAGCGGGTGTCTCAAAAATTATTTTCTTAAAGATTATTGTCTTAAAAAATATTGTCTTAAAGATTATTGTCTTAAAAAATATTGTCTTAAAGATTATTGTCTAAAAAATTATTATCTTAAAGATTATTGCCTTAAAGATTGTTGTCTTAAAAAATATTGTCTCTATAAGGACAATATATAACACAAGCATTATTGTCTCTTAGGAGAAAATTTGATTTTTGTCTCTCTGGAGACAATTTCATTTTTGTCTCTCTAGAGACAACACTCGAATTAGAGACAATATGTCTTTAATGCTAGCTATTGTCTCTCTAGAGACGATAAATTTTTTATTTAAATATCACTTTCGTATCTTTAGAGACAATATAAAACAATGAATCCAGAAATATCTCACCATTGAAATAAATTGATATAAAAAAAAAATAATTAAAAAAACTACAAAATCGTTGATTAATTCATGTTAGCGCACAGTGGAATCGAACCACCAACCTCCTACTTGTAAGGAATATTCTCTTACATTGAGCTAGCACACTTTAAAGAATTATGTGAAGAGTTATGGAAATCCTTATAATTACATTAATAGCCATTGATTAAAAAAAAAAAAATTACAGCTACACGATGAATTTTAGACAAAAACAATTGCATATTTCAATAGAGTTGATGTTGTAACACCCCTCCTTATCAACTTTGATAAGTGGAAGTGGTTATTGAAAAGAGTTAATTCCCAATGCAAATTTTTGGGAATGGGATCTAAAGGTCTCTTTTTTTTACTTGCCAAAATTTCACACCCTCGCCCTATTTACCACCAGCATAAAGCTCGACTGATGCACCATCTGGTAAATACTTGTTTTTGGTATTTTATAGACTGTTCTATTTCCCAGAAGGAAATTTGACTCTGTTGTTTTAGTGTTCATGTCATTAGAGTACATAATAACAAGTAGCCAATTCACAATAGCATATGAGGCATAATGACATAAAGACAAAACTGACAACAAAATAAAAATTTGCACTCAAGTTCAGAAATCTTATTCCAAATTCTGAAATCCCTCCCCACACAATTCCAAAAATGAATTTCCTCAATTCCTTATGTTCCTCTAGTCTTCCACTGCAACTCTTAGATATTCCAAGGCCCAAAAAGTACCAAATTTGCCGAGTGGAAGAAAATTACCACAACATAATAGAGAGATCAATAAGAAGCAGTGAGAAAGACAATGAGATTTATTGATGTTCACCCTTGCATGATATGGCATATTATATTGTTAATTGTTCCATGTAAAGTAGCAGTCCTTTTCAGATTATATGTGAACTACCAATCTCTCCAAAAAAGTTATTATGGATCAAAGTTTGATAAGATCACCCAAAGTTTGATGGATCAAAGAGAGCCTGCCTAGTAGTGATTGAACTCTATCAGCAATACCTAAAGGGTGGAAATCATTTTCCAATAGATGATACAAAATTTTCACTTCTTGCAGAACACATGTCATGACACCTTTGGAAACCTAAAACATAATAAAGACACAAGTTACCCACATAAGTAGATGTTGCCACTTTCTTTTCATGAACCCAAAGAGCCTTTAAAGTCGGTACAATTAACTTATATTCACATATCCTCAAATGTTGATTTATATTTGAAGGTAAGAGTTAACATAAACCATATTTTTATAAATAATAATGGAGGTATGTAGAACCAAATAGTTTGAAGTGAAGGCGCTTTTGAATTATTAAAAAATGAAGCACGTTACGATTATATGGTACAAAAATTTAGTATAAGCTATAAATATAAGTAGATATAGTAAAATTTGTCCTAATATTGCACCACATTCTATCCAGTTATAATTGAAACCATGTAGCTTGCTAAAACAAAAACCTATACAAGCATAAAAAGTGCTTAGAAGAATATATGTGTGCTCTGACTTCTCAGCAACATCAAGGAAAGACTTAATTTTAAAACTAAATGCTTTAATGAGCTCCATACCTATTACTTACCACTTCAGATAGAAGTGTTGAGCATGGCAACTGCCAAAAAAAAAATATTATTAGACATATTGGAAGAAAACTCCTTGAAATAAGTATACAATATAATACTTATACTAGAATAACCTATACAAATGCAAACATCTCAAACAGTGACAAATTAACTTAAGCCTTTTCATTGAAATAACTTACCACTTCTCTGGCTTCCATTTTAGAATCCAAACTAAATCCCAAAACTTAAAAGACTGGCCATTCTTAAACTTCTTTCGTTCTCATTCTCCAACTCAAAATGGTGAGCCCCATGCTTGTGATCATGGGGAATAATAGAAATGGTAGCCAACAATCCAGATGATACCATTACCTGCAAATCCTTCTATGCTAAGCATTTATTGTAGCTTTTTTGGAGGATATAGATCTTGTACCATGCATAAGCATGATACACATGACTTTCTTATATCGAAAATATCTTTGTTAACTTTGAATAGCAGATTGTCGTCATTTGAGGTTTAGGAATCTTCTTAACCATACACAAGGCCATGAATATCTTCTATAGTGTGAAAAGCTTCCTACATATCATATGCCATCCGTCATAAGAAATAGTATAAGGAAAAAATATATTAAAAATAAAAAATTTAGCTCACAGATTCTATAGTAGGTTCATGAAATTTCATTCAACCCAAAGCTTCTTCTACAATAGGGTATTATCCAATAATTAATTCCTACACGCTCAAACTATATCAACCTTCCCATCTAGACAAATATAATACTATATCTAATTCAATGGATAACATTTTAGATTTCTAGCCCCCATTCAATAATGATACCTTCTTAAAGGTGTGCCAAAAATCTACTCAACATGACATTATAACTATTTACATCATGGGTAATATGGGTAAACTCCCAACCAAAGATAAAATTTTTCTAGAATATGATTTTTCTACACATTTCCCTCATCCCATTTCATAAGTAGGAAGACTTGCATCTTCAAATAACGAGGAAATAACATGGATTTCAAGAGAGGAAGAAATTGGAGGATATAATAGTATTTATATGGCGCTAGCATGGATCCACATTAAATTTGAATATATAGATGCCATTTGTCATCTCTATGTTTAACAAGGAAGGAATTATAGATCAATGCCTATAAGTTTCTTGTTGCATTTGTGAAACATATGGCCCATATCATCTACAATTATGCTCTTTAGTGTAACCTAACACACATCCATATGTTTTGTGATCACTATCGTAGCCCTAGATCCTTATAGGTTAGTGATAAAGTATGACTATATCCTTAGAAACAACACTTTCATTGCGTTAAACATCATAAGCTTCATCCACTCCCATGGGGCCTTCACCTAATGAATTGTGACATAGCACCTGCATTATGGAATATTAAAGAATACCTTTAATTTCACTAGGTATTGATAAATACCTCCAAAAATCCTTTTTTCAAACCCCCCTCCCAATACATATTTCCAATAAAGAAAGCCTTTATTTTTACTAGATATCCTTTAAATTCCCCTCAATACCTATAAACCATTTGGTACCCTACAACTCCCCATAGTACTTATAATGCATTGACTTTATTCTTTACAATTTTAAAAGTCCCTTTATAAATGAACATGGTAAGATATTGGTCAACAAGGTGAAGCCCCTCTACCCACTCCTTTATTGCAAATATTAGATTCTATAGTAGATTGGTGAGAATTCCTTCAAATTAGAGCTTCCTCTACAATAGGGTACTCTCCAATAATTAATGCCTACAAGCTCAAGTTATATTGAGTCAAAACATACAAGCCCACTTGCTGTCCCAAGATAAAGAGAAATATCTTTCAGAAGTAACCTCATCGAGCAGAGAACAGAGATTGCATACCTTGGAAGAAGGTTGAAATCTATGATTAGATCTGTGTGGTTGTATGTGGTCTGGAGCTATCTTCAGGGGACCTCTCTCTTGGATGTCTTCTCCTGTCGAAAAATGTTGTTTTCTGAATTTTGACTTGAGCTCTTTAATCTGGATGATTTTTGTTTTGATCCCTGGTCTACATTTACTGCAGAAAAAGGTTTCCCTTGGGTGAAAGGTGAGGGCTTATGAGACACCTCTACAAAATCAAATAAAGATGAAGCATCACTTCCTACAACTTTTCTACCTGCCCTTCTGCCATCAATGTTGATGGCAGGGTTGTGACCCATGACAAATTCATGACTGGAAGTAGTATTCCTTATAGCTGTCTTGTTGACAACATAAGACTTATCTTTTTCAGGTTGTGCCTTATTTTGACCTTCATTTCCATATCTCAGCTCTCTAGGCTTTGGGAGTGTGGATTTGTTTGCCTTCATACATTCAAATTTGTTGGTCTCCAATCCACTCTGGCTATGAGCTAGCATTGTCTTGTATTTATCCATTTTATTTGTAGGCTTACCTTTAGGAGAGTTATTTACCATCTTATCTGCAGAATAATGTGTACTTACATCCATAAATTTCTTCTTCTTTGCTGGCTTAGGAATCCCATGAAACCTAGAGGCTTCAGTCTATTCTGCATGGTGTGCTTTGCTATTCATTGCACTTCTACCTTCTTTGGAGATCTTAACTACCAAAGATTTGAGTCCATTCACAAAAGATATCACTACACTCAGCTCTTGATATCTATTACCTTCCTCTACATTTGGAACTCTGCGCAAATTGTCGTTACTTTTCTCCTTCCTGAATGTGTCTTCTTTGTCAACCTTTTGTTGCTTCCCCAAAGGAACATCATCCTGGATAAATGAAACCAATTAAAGTTATCTTTCATCCAAAATAGAAAATGAACAATCAGTTACTACAGGACAGCAAAAAGAAAAAATAGGAAAAGATAGCTAACTGGCAACCCCTACCTCATGTGCTACCTTTTCTACGTTTGAATTTCTCCATTCAACCCACTAGCCATCCTTCCAAACCAAAGATGGTCTGAGGTTCCATACTTTGATTAGCAGTGTATCTACTTTTCCTGCAGAAGAAAACAACAGAATAACGCTATGGTCAAACAACAAGGTTCTGACTGAAAAGAAGCACTAGCATCACTCTACAAGTTTACTATAGTTCATAAATCTTCCTTGCAGAAACTCATGAGTCAGTCAACCTTTAAATTTTGTTTCTTTACCATGTGTTCAGTCTATTTTTTTATATTGGTTGTCTACTTAACCATAGTGTCTTTATTTCCACAGTTTTTTCAGCACCAAACTTTATTTTATGATTTTACACCATTGGAATCTTCTTACAGAGGGCCATGTTGTGATCTGCATTGGATCAATATATTATTTCTCATCCATCTTGATGATTTTAGAGTGAAAAATTTGGAGGAATCAGCTTACTCATTTTTACCAGTGGTCCCATTCACTAGCAGTAGTGCCACAACACTTTGCAGCAAACACAGGATTACAGGGGCACAGGGTGCAACCACCAAGGCTATATGAGGGCACAGGTGACAGGTGAGTCATACAATAGAGTGCAGGGGAGGCACATGTTGCATGCAACAGTCACAGTGTATGGGAGCCAATAGGTTGTATAGAACAACAATTTTCCAGATTAGTCAACAGTAATTGGTGGAAATCAATTTTTAGAGGGAGGTTGTACTAATAAGTGGTTTGGCAAAGATGAATCATTTTCCGTGGGTGTTGAAGAACTTAGCACACAACAGATTTTTTATTCCTGTGGCTAGAAGGAATTATCACATGATATATTTTTTAATCAAATCAAGGGATGACAGATTTAAGGCTACGTTGGATGAAGCATCTAACTTCCTTCCCTGAAAGGCAAGGGTTACCTTGCTACTGAAAGAGAATGGAATTTAGGAGATTGCTGGTTAGGAGATTCAACAACCAACAGATGCAGTGCAGTTGGCATCCCATGAAAAGGGACATATGAGTTCAGGGGGTCATCATGGATGCGTGAATAATCACTTGATACCTCACTTGGTAAACAAGAAGACAGCCAGGGAGATGTTCAAAGCTCTAGTGGACCTGTTCAAGAGAGACAACATGAACAAGAAGATGACCTTCAGAAACATTCTGAACATACAAAAGTCATAGTCAGGTTGGGATGAGCAGCCATTCTCACCCTCACAATTTAATGCCTCACAATAACTAAATTCATTATTTGAATAATCAGAACAGTTAGCATTGTGATCAAAGAATTCAGAGGGATGTAAGAGTCCCTCTTGGAAATCTCCCAATTTAAGTACTGTATTTCTCAAGTTTGTTATAAATTTCCCAGTGAAGCCTTTTGTCAATCAGTTTGCTGATGATACTGTTGTAGGTGAATTTCTTGGGTTTTGGTTTAAAATAACATATGATGATAAGAATATATGCCCATAAAAACACTTCAGAACAAAGAAATAACTTTCATCCTTACTCAGCGAGTACAAAACTAGATAATAGTCATAATGACAGTTGATAAAATTTTATTTTTTCTATTACATTGCAAACCAAGAAATTATATGATAGTTCTAACATTAACAGTCTTAATATCAACATGAAATATACAAGGCATACAAGGAAATAGAACCTGATGTATATAGATATATACACTACCACAGAAATTCCAAAATACAGTGAACTCAGAATCAACTACAGGAAGTAAACAACCACAACATATCAACAACTCATCCTCGAGAGAATGCTCAACTATATGAATGGAATATGACCCCTTCTAAAGATTGATATGGCTCTCTCAATGCTGCCTCTAATATGATCCTATATATCCCATCTAGACAAATATAATCCTATATATCATTCAAATGGATAGCTTTTTAGATTTCTAGTCCTCATTTGATAATGATACCTGCTTAAAGGTGTGCCCTAGATCAACTCATCATGGCATTATCACTATTTACATAATGGAAAATAAGGGTAAAATCCCCACCCAAGATAATAGGTTTATAGAAGATTAATTTTCTACTCATTTCCCTCATCTCATTTCAAAAGTGGGGAAACATGCATCTTTAAATGAGGAAATAATATGAATTTCAAGAGAGGAAATCATTGGAGGATATAGTACTGCTATGGCACTAGCACACATCCATCTTAACTCTAAATATATAGTTGTCCCACTCCATTCCATCATTATATCACATGATGGATATAATTTGAAGTACGACTTAGTGGCTTAATTTTGTAGGGAGTCTAGATGGAGACTCTCAACGTTGCTTGGTTGCATGGCTCTTGGCCATTTCCCAGTATGTATCCCATGGAATTTGATATGATATATTCAGAATTTTCATGAGCTCTTTTCGCTTTGTTAAAAAAATGTTAGTTATGACTCAGTATCCCCTGGACCCCAAACCCCAAACTCTAGCATCATCTTTTATCCATCTCCAATCATTGCTTGAATTGTTCAACAATATTTGGCTAAAATTACTTTATATTTATGAAGAATTCAAGATATATAAGCTCTGATATTTCCATAATATGGGTTTTTAATCATAGAATACACAAATTTCATTGTGTTGTAGATATAGGAATTGGGGTTTTAATAATTTTATAATGTTTTTGAGGTGCATAAATGTAGTTCATGGGACCAAGGAGACTTAGGTTCACCACCCACTACATGTGCACATGATGTTTACTATTTTGGAAAAGTCCTACTGCAGATCATTTCAGGGAACATTACCAACATTGAATGCAATGACATGTGAGCTGGTGACTCTTCGTGGCTAGACCATGCCTTGCCACTAATCGACATTTATGACAAGGATAATATTCCCCAAATCATTGATTCTTATCTCATTTTAGATGAGGATCTGCTAGAGGAAGTCTGGGTTGTGGCTGTAATAGCCAAGGTTTGTCTCAATCCTCGACCATCCAAGAGGCCAACCATGCACCATGTCTTGAAAGCTCTTGAAAATCCTCGTAAGATTGTCCATGCTTATATGCTAAATGACAATGTTTCATTGAGAACATCATCACATAGCTCATGGAATGAGGCTTTTCGAAGTTGGAGAAGTTCCAACACATCCTAGCAGCAACAATATCCAGGGATAATTCTAGGAACTTTGAGGAAAAAGTACTTGTCTAGTGGCAATTCCAGGGGCAGAAGTTGTAGAAGAATTAAAGTCAGACATGGTTCCAATGACATTGTTTCTGACCATACACAGGAAGGGGCTCCTTGAAATAAAAATTGTAGAGTAATGAATTGGAAAAAATTTGTAGGAGAAACACCTTCTTGCACTTTAATGTGCCATGTCATTCAATTAAGGGAGAAGCCCATGCAAGAAGCATGTATTTGGCCATTGTCTATAAAAGTGAATCAATGCTTGCAACTCAGCCTACAATTTGAGGGGTCAGCCTAAGGACTATCTACTAGAATGTCAGGTAAAATTTTGATTAGTTAGAAGATTGTCATGACTCATTGTTGTCTCTGGAACTGAATCTAATTGCTATAGCTAATCACTCAGTATATCAATTTATAACCTCTAATACCTTAAAGGTCATTGTCTATACCTATGGCCAAGTTGCATCTTCTCTAAAATTCACTGAGATCTCTCATGTCATTTCTTTAGTGATCCAGTTGACCACTGTACGAACTTAAAAACATTGTGAGTAGGAACTATTCCAAAATCTTCAACATGTTCCTAATCTGCATACCCCCACACAGAAAAAAACACAGACGCACTCTCATAGATATGCTACCAATTAATGGCTTGTCATCATATGTGCTAGAAAACAAGACAACCCAACCTTCAACTTTCATTGAATAGCATATACGAGATTCAACTCAACCAAGCTCTCTCTCAAATAAACCTTTCTCATTAGAACAACAAACTAAGATGACCAATTTCAACCCTAAATGCCTGGGTTTGTATTCCTAGTTAGATCATTGTTAATCTATTAAAATTTCAAGTGAGATTGAGTGAATTATCAACCCTAGTACAAGTTGATCATTGAACCATCAAGAATAAATAACCAAAAATGATTTTGACTAAGGTGTAGGTATTTGACATGACAATATACTGTCCTTTCAATTGTTGTCACCTCATACCTAAATCTAAATCTCCTCTCAAAGGTCATATTGTCTTCTCCCTTTGATTCTGCAACATCTGGGGAAGTGTCTCTATGTGGATGTCCTCTCTTGTTATTTCAATATGTACAGAAATATACCTGTGAGGCCTTCAAAGGCTAGAAGAGGACAGTCAATTTTAGGATAAGTCTGGAGGATAAACTGTCTTCTTGTCATTAGTTTGTAGCCAAACTCCATAAATTTTGTATTGCAGTGCTGTCTGGTTCAACCACGACTTTCACTAATATAAAATCCACCCATTATTGTGAAAAAAACTAAACCAATAACATCTTCATTGCAACCCTCTCTTAACATCATACTTTCACACAACATATCATGTTCTAGAAAAAGGTTGGTTTTGGAGTAGATGTTAAAGTATATAGCTAGCAGGAATTGAATATGATATTAACAATTAATATATTCAATGTGGGATCAATTTTAACTGGCCAATACATCAAGTGAAATGGGTTGAGTACTTTCTGAGAAAATAAATAAGCCCTTGCAAATTGCAATTTTATTAAAGTGTGTCATGAGGTGTGATAAGAATTAGGAAATTCAGTTCAATCTAATCAAACCTAATTTTACTCCCAAATTTCTTTTTAGCAAACTAAAGTTCAATGGCACAAAATTATTGATAAAACAACAATACCCTAATTTATTTATAAGCATGAAAAGTCTCTAAATAGTATGTTGGGACCAAAGGAAATTCGTCGGCATGCCTCGCCTCAGAGCATGCAGAGGCAGAGTAACGTGATTTCACTGTTTTCCCACCATCATCATTCAAGCAACTTTGTTGGATCCTTCTGTAAATGGAAATTTAGAGAGTGTCGCAGCTCATGAGGACCATGGTGAGAGAAATCATAAACAGAGACAATAAATATTGAAAATTCACATGTGGCTGTCAAGTTTAACCCTAAGCCAGGACTAAACCTTATAGTCAATTTATAATTAAATAAGCAGGCATCTCAAGCTGACATTTCTAGTACATAAATCTCTAATAAATGCCAAATTTTCCCTCAAATTCTAGAGCAGGAAGACCAAGATGTCTAAAATTATTCTAAAATAGAACCCACAAAACAAAACTGGATTTTCAGTCTATACATTTTCTGACGTAATTTGAAGATGTTATATGAGTTCCTGATCTGTAGGGTCAAATTTTATTTTAGAAGGCTAGGCCAATCTTGAAGAGCCTGTAACCAAAAGAAAAATTCCTATAGTTAACTACACGTAGGAATATAATTAGTGGGAACTGAAATTATTATTTTTCTAGTAGATGGGCATATAGCGACCCATATATATACTCTCCTTGGATTGAACTTGTTTAGTGGGTCTCCTACACCATGAACTGTAACATATTCCTCGTGTCAAAATAGAAAAAGTGAACAGTTGCATAACTCTTCGTGTTAAATTTGGTGACCACAAGTAGGATATCATTATAGTCACACCTTATCCTACTAACCTTTTCCACACAAAATTCATATTCATAACCTAAACCATCAACAACAAACATTCTAAGCTTGGAAACTACTTTTCCTAACAACCAGTCACAACCCACAATTGCTTTCTTCAATTACAAAACTTAATAAACAACTGAAACAAAATCATACTTAAATCAAACAATTGAAACACAAATAGATCTGGATATATCCACACCTCTCTATCCCAACCACACTAAAAGAAATTCCCGCAATTAAATATACCAATCTCCATATGTTCATAAAACCATAATTCCGCGACTCCACTTAACATGTTAAGAGATGAAAAATGGGTTCAAATACTCACCCAAAAAATTCCAAATAAGGAAATAAATACCAAACCCTAGAGATGTGAACTCACCAATCAAGCAATCCTAAGGATTTTGAAAATCCTTTTGGAGGAATTGATCGACCTAGTTCATGTGTTCCGTTAAAAGGTCTTTGTTCTAAGCAGAAGAAGAAGTGACTATAGTCGGGGTTCTATGGTCGTCTCAATGCAGACATCACACTAGTTTTCGGAAGCCTTGGAGGAGGATACCATTAATCTCCTCATGTTGTCATCTAAATCCTCCAAATCCCATGAATCTAGAGTTCCCTGAAGTCCATTCGAGAACCACTACCTAGAACCCATCTATCTCTCCCTTTTCTTTTGAATCAGAAAATCCCTTTGCAGTTTCCATGACCATGACTCTTGGGTCTTCCACAACGATGATTTCTAGGTCATGAAAATGGCATCAGAATATAAAAACCATCCATTGATTTTTCACAGAAAACAATGAGTGGATGAATCCCCTCCCCATTTTCAAGGGTATGATTGAGGGAAACAAAAACACAAAGATGTCTCTATTACCAGTGTCTTTGATGAAATATAAACCAAACATCATATTCTATAGGAAACAGAGTAACCTCCTTTAATAAAACACCTTCGGTGTAAAGAGAGCAGTTTAAGACATTTTTTAAGAGTGTTTATGATGAAAATTTATTTTCATCTTGAAAAAAATGTCTCAAACTACCCTCTTCTATAGTAGTGTGCCACCATGTTCACTATGGAAGATGAATTCAACTAATTTTTCACTGATTCCTTAAATTGTTGTGCAAAAATTAGGGCTTTAATCCTTTCTCTTTGTGTCATTCTGTCCAAATATGCTTTTTGTCTCCACTTTATTGAGTCCATTTCTGTAGCACAAAGGGCTGAAGAATTCTATAATTACATTAGGCATTTCTGGTATGGAAAAATACCTCACAAGAATAATTCTATAATTATGCTACTTGTTATGAAAGGTCCTTCACAAGCAAAATTCTTATTGCATCCATTTCTAGGCCACGAAGGCTGAGGAAATCTATACTTACAATAGGAATTTATGTTAAGGAAAAACAACTCCTGAGAAGAAATATATAACTATGTTACTTCACAAGAAGAATTCTATAATTATACTATGCGCTTATGCTATGCAAAATCATATTTGTTGACCAAAATATAATAACTTCACCAGATTCATGTACCAAACTACATGAAATGTGTTAAACAAAATAATGAAACAATACCATATGTGTACCGAAACTGCAATTCATGATATTTGTCTACCAAGATAATGAAACAGTGCCATATGTTTAGTAAAATAAAACCTTTTTTCTACATACAATTTTTCAATTCAACTTGGGGCCGTCCATCTCCTTTATTTTTCATGATCAAGTTTCCCAGGGACATCCAAATCCACTAACGACCATCTCTGTTGTTTCCATCTACATGTGATTGACCCTAGGACTATGCTTGGATTTGGAGAAGCGTTATTTGGTCACTGTGCAACCTACTATACTCTAGGTCTAACTGTAGCCTAAGCTTTGATTTGGAGAGGCATTGTTTAGTCGCTGTGGAATTTACTTTAGGCCTAAGTCTAGCTACGACCCCCAAAAAGAAAGAGATTATAGCCATGATAAGGCTCTTCATGTTAAAGCTGAAGCTCAGTTTTAGAAGATACACATTATGATATGCATAGAGATTGGTAGATGAATGATATAGTATCAGATAGAAGCTCACTGCTTAAAAGAGGATAATCGATATGAACAACAGTCTGGTTGTTGCCCAGGGTCGACTTGAAACTACTTTATTGGAATCAAAACATTCATTTGTTAATCTTGGGACCAAGTTCAGTTGGATTGAGAGAAAATATGCTTTGTTAAAGCTACACTTTTTGAATAGGAAAGTAGTTAGCATTCATTTCAGTGGGAACTAGATGGAGTCAGCTGTGCCCTAATATTTATACTATCTTCTCTAATAATCTCGATCACTATTTTTGGTTCTTTCCTTGTGCTAAGAACTATTGGTTGCCTATATTTATGGTCTTTGTTAGTGATGATGTTGAATATAAGTTAAATTAATGTCAACCTAATTAACTTTGATAAGTTTTTTCCTTAATTGTGGCATAGCTCAAGATTTTGGTTTGAGAAATCATCCTAGCTAAGGAAACCACTTCTTTTGGCAATTTAGGTAGTCCTATAACCATGATTTCATGTGTTGGTAGCATGGAATTCTTCCCCAAAACAATTTTACTCTTATGAGTTCGAGATAAAATAAGAGGTCAAGTCTGAACAACAATCAACAATAACGATACATTATCAACACGTAGTTAGGGTTTAGCCAAAAAAAATTCTGAGCTTATCTGCAGATAATGGGATTTGTTTTTGCCTCAGCCTGGGTTATTTTCCAAAGGGGTTTGGATGTCACTGAATCAATCCAAAGCCTCAAAAACCCCTAAATCAGGCCAATTTCATTGGATTTTTGAGCTTTTGTTACATTAGAAGCTAACAAGTGATGGAACTAGACTAGCCTTGCAATATTTCAGAAGAGACTTCACTACATCATGATTGATTGCAACATTTATGATTAATCTACTTATTCTTGAAGAGTGCAAAAAAAAGCTCTGATAATAAGGTGGTATTACGTCAAAATTTATCGGTGGTTGTTCAAGCTTGACACTATCTATGCAAAAATCAAAACTCACATTTTTAATCCACCCTCATTTGGTGATAGATCCTTTGACATGATCCATGACCTCATTTTCAATGAGATTTAGATCTGTCCTCTTCTTCCATGCAAGATATTTTGAAGCCCCAACCAATTTGTTGCTTTCCTTGCAAAAAGAAATTTTGACAGATTCAGATAAGGACATATACTTACTTGTTAAGATGCTTCTTCCACTTGTTGCTTCCTTGAATTTGATAATGATATAGATGATAGAAACCTTCTCCTTGATAGGGTTGTTTTGGACATCTATTGGAAAGTAAATTTTGACTTTTTTACTCTCTCTTTCTCTGTTGAACATTTGATATAATAATAAGAAGAACTCATCAAAGGGTTTTCCCCATCTTGGGGTTTTTCCCTAGCATCTGCCAAATCTTGTGTTCTCTTGTCTTGGCTTGTCTTCTGCATTTTTTTATTTCATGTTCTATCTACAGTTATTGTCAATGTGATTAATGGTTAATGTGATTTCTATTGGAAACTAAATTGGAAATTATCATTGGGATGCTAAAGAACATTGAATGATTGAAGTAATTGTGCTAAGCATAAAACATACCATTGTTAACTAAAATTAACACCTCCCCACTTTCAAGGGTATGATTGAGGGAAACACGAACACAAAGCCATCTCTATTACCCCACGTCCTTGATGAAATATAAATAAAATATCATATTCTATAGCCAACAAAGTAACCTCCTTTAATAAAATGCCTTCGGTGTAAAAAGGGTAGTTTAAGAATTTTTTTAAGACAATAAGTGTTTAAGACAAAATATTATTTCCGTCTTAAAAAAATAGGCTTAAACTACCCTCTTGTGTAGGCAACAAAGTAACCTCCTTTAATAAAATGCCTTCAGTGTAAAAAGGGCAGTTTAAAACATTTTTTTAAGACAATAAGTGTTTAAGACAAAATATTATTTCCGTCTTAAAAAAATAGGCTTAAACTACCCTCTTGTGTAGTAGCGACAAAAGTCTGGTTGTTTCCCAGGCTCCACTCAAACTGCTTTATTGGAATCAAAACATTCATTTGTTAATCTAGGGACCAAGCTCACTGGAAATGGATTGAGAGAAAATATGCTTTGCTAAAGTTACACTTTTTGAATAGGAAAGTAGCTAGCATTCATTTCAGCCGAAAATAGATGGGGTCAACTAGTCTCTAATATTTATCCTATCTTCTCTAATGATCCTGCTGATCACTAATTTTTGGTTCTGTCCTTGCGCTAAGAAATTTTGGCTCCCTATAATCATGGTATTTTTTAGTGATGATGTTGAATCTAGGTTAAATCAATGTCAACATAATTAACTTTGATAATTTTCTTTCCTTAATTGTGGCATAACTCAAGATTTTGGTTTGAGAAATCATCCTAGCTAAGGAATCCATTTCTTTTGGCAATTCAAGTAGTCCTATAACTATGATTTTGCATGTTGGTAGCACGACCTTCTTCCCCAAAATATTTTTTCTCTTCTCAGTATGGGATAAAATAAGAGGTCAAGTCTAGACAACAATCAAGGGCAGTGATATATTATCAACACTTGGGGTTTAGACACAATTTTCCTGAGCTTATCTGCGGTTGATGGGATTTGTTTTCACCTGGGTCTAGGTCATTGTCCCAAGGGGTTTGGATATCACTGAATCCATCCAAAGCCTCTAAAAACCCTGAATCAAGCCAATTTCATTAGAGTTTTGAACCTTTGTTTCATTAGAGGCTAATGACTGGTGACAAAACTAGACAAGCCTTACAAAATTTTAGAATAAACTTTGTTATATCAGGACTAATTGCAACATTTATGATTAATATACTTATGCTTGCAGCTTGCCGAAAAAATTGTGATAATAAAGTAGTATTAAGTCAAAATTTATCAGTGGTTGTTCAAGCTTGACAGTATCTATGAAAAAATCAAAACTCAAATTTTCCAGCCACCCTCATCAGAATTCGGTAAAGAAAATCATTAATATTTACACGCCACCCAACTCACTAATGGATTCAATGACGTTAAGAAAAACCTTAGTGAAAAGTGTGAAAATATCACATTTCAGAGGAAAAACACAAGGTTTCAGAAAATAGTCTGTGGGAAAATGCAAGGAGGTCAGTTATCAAATTGTCACACACACCTAACCCAGTATCTACAACAAACACATTGAACCTGACAAAGAAGCCCAGAAACCTGACAGATTTTCTTATCCAAACAAGAAATTGAAAGAGATTAACCCATATACTTTAATAGAAAAAGGTTTAAAGGAAATTTCATAAAATCCCTTGGAAAATAGTGTGTTCAGATTAAATATTTTGGATAATCAAGGGTTTGAAAACAATTATAAAAAATATCATATCGAGCTAAGCTAAGGGTTTATGGACAATTAACAGAAAAGCTTCTACTAGAGGAACAAACAAAGAGAAATGAAATGAAAAATCCTTACCACCTGCGCCAATTTGATTATGAGAGAGCTACCTCCCTTGGCCAAGCCCTGCAAACCCTCCTTGGTCACTTTGGCATGCTCATTGTGCTTGAAATACACAAAATCGTGGTTCCATTGTGAGTACACCACTATACTGTCGATCCCCAAACTTAATGAAATTTTCCACAAGCATAGGATTTGTGGTCTCGCTGGACACAATACCTAAAAAAGCGGAGCTTCCTCCTCCTCACCTCCCTCTGCCTGGAGGGCGTTCCCTGGCGGTGTCCCCCCATGAGGGTTGTGGTTGAAAGGAGCTTCACCGATGGAAGGAAGCACATTTTGCATTAAAAAAAGGTGGCTTGAGTTAATAGGAATCAAAAGCAAAATCAGTCCAAATGAATCCATATCTACACTTACTGATTGTCGTAGACCAGGTCGCAGAGTAGGGCCTCTTGGATTGGCAATCCATCGGTTAACCTCGAGGATGCAGCTCACAACCATTCCTCGCTAATTTCTCTATCGCCTACCAAGGTAGGTATTTCTCTATCACCTACCAACGGAGGTATCTAAGAAGCACATCAGCAACTGTGGCTGACACTGTCCATGGGCAACCTTGTTCTTGTCCTCCTACTAGTCCATGGCCTGATAATTCTCATGAGAAATAGGAGAAATTGTATAACCCTCATACCATTCCATGCTCTGATAGGGAAAGATGAAATTATAAAACCCTCTTGCAAAAAGAGAATAAATTCAAGCGACCAGCGATGGAAAAAAATCGAAATTGTGAAATTATAAAACCCCATTGCGAAAAGAGAAGAAATTAAAGCGACCAACGATGGGAAAAAATTGAAATTCTATAACCGTCATGCCAAGAGGGGAGAAAAATTGAGGGAAACATTTATAAGTTGAGACAAATAAGTAAACCACCATTTCTAATTTATAATAATTAAAAAATGAATAAGTTGAGACAATATTTTAATTTAAAGATAAAAGGATATTTTTGTCTTAAATAAATGTTTTAAAAGCCTCCTTTTGTGTAGTAGTTTATTTTTTTGGTGCAATTTTATGTTGGATATTTTGATTATGTGAGAATAGAAATGTTGCATGAGGTGGAAGGGAATATTTCATGTGTATATATCATTTTCTCTTGAGGACTAGTTGTTTTTGCTCAATATGCCATTTTTTTAGGATAGTATTTCTATGTGAATAGTTGGAAATATTAGTTTATGGGTCAACCTTTTAGCTCATTATCACTCGCAACTCTTTCTTGGAGAAAGACCTCATAATTATTGAAAATATTCTCTATCGCATTTAACGCCTCTTCACATTTCTACTCTTTTTCCTTAGATTGTGATGACAACCCTGGATTGTCAAATACTTCATCATTTGTTCTCTTCCCTAGTCGTGTTGATCTTCCTTTGAAGTTTGTCTCTCTCTCTCTCTCTCTCTCTCTCTCTCTCTCTCTCTCTCTCTCTCTCTCTCTCTCTCTCTCTCTCTCTCTCTCTCGCTCTATATATATATATTTTACTTCCTACAACTAGGCCATGTCCTCGAGGCTAATTCTATTTTCCTCCACTTAGAAAATGTTCTTGCAAAAGTGTCCTTCAATTTGCAACTGGACCAACTTGACATAATACCTTGAAAGCACAAGTACACTGCTCCTCACCGTCCACCAAATGGTTCTCAGACCGATGAACCTACTTCATAACGACATCAAAAAATATATTATCTTCATTGTCACTTAAGAAAGAAGCACATATTCTCCATTCCCTTTTTCACTCCATAATGGTGATCTTGAAGTTGTTTTGATGAGAATCGAAACCACGACCTCACATCGTCTATAGTTTTGAACTCTTCTTCCTAAAGAAGGTAGTCGCCCTTTCACACTTAGACTATTTGGCTATCATTTCATGCCTAAGCCCACACTTGGTGCCTATTGTGAGTAGGATGATGACGGTAGGTGCGCAAGTGTCTTCCTTGTGACTCAGTAATAGAGGAAACTAGTGGCATCAAACACAAATGGACAAGGAGAGAAGTAGTTGAATGACCTAACACTACAAATTGAGAGACATTAGCAGTATTAAAGTGGCGCATTGATAAGATTGAGGATATCTTGGAGGACACGATTATATCCATGGAGATGATAGCTGATGCACATGACTTTCACAGTAAGTTCAGATGAATATTGTGGATGATATGATGTTAGAATGATTTGAGGACCATATAGGTGAATAGATCACATACTAATTGTGTGATGAGGTGCATTTACAGCCTTAGTATAGGCATGCCAAAGAGGAATTTGGATTGAGCACAAATATTGGAAATGTTGACACCCAATCTTTGGGATTAGGAAAACTTATGTAAATATTCTAAATAGAAAAAAATAAAGGAAGATAGAAGACGAAGAGACATTGGGAGATGAAACCCAATAGTCTCTCTCTCCTTGTATATATTCATATTCTCTTTTAATGCAAAACACAATTTGATTCAGAGTTACAAACCTGGCCTGACATGGTATCAGAGCAATAGGTCCCAATTCAACTCTCTCCTCTTGTAACTCATATTCATTGACATATTCCCTACCATTATTTCATTCTATATTCTATCCCTTTGCACTCTATATAGCTATGTGCTTATTCCAAGCATGTGCCCCTAGTGTATATTCCATGTGAGGTCATTTGAAGTCCTTAGAAGACCATTGAATTGTGCCTAGAATTCCTACAAATTGTGACTGATTCTTTCAATGGTGTGTGCTCTCCTGCAACAATGTTGATTTGTTGCATGCAAACCCTGCATTGAAATGTGTTGGATTGGTATGCATTAGAATGTGAGTTGTTAAAAATGAACACTGTTATAAAAGAGTTGTGGCATATATATTACTTTGTTCATAACCCTTGCTAATCCTAAGTATTATTTAAGTTCTAAATAGGCTTACAAGTCGTGTGTATGGATGGTTGGATGGTTGTTTAAATGTTGTGGTGAGTCCTTTTTAATGGTTTTGAACCATGTTGTTTGGTGCATTCAATGCTCTCTATGTTGGAATGCTACCCCTATAATCTGCATTGATGTCTAGCTAGTTCATTGGTTCATCACCATGTGTTGGTTCATCATTGTGTGTTGTTTGGTATCATAAGTTTATTGCATCGGTGCACTACCTATGGCAGCAACATTGAACAATCCTTCATTGAACATGGTAAAACACCTGGTAAAGTGAAAGGAAAAGAATTTGAATCTTCTCATTATCTTGTGGCACATTGCAACATTGGAGTAATTGAAGACTTATTTAATGCTTCACTTGCTTCATGGAAAGATTATTGGTTGCTTGATTCAAGAGCAACATGTCACATGACTTTCTAAAGAGATTTCTTTGAAGAATTCACTGAGAACCAATGGATAGGCTATATACTCTTAACGTTCTCCTCAATTACTAGCTGACGAATTTGACAACCGCCTGCAATGGATTTCAGATTCAAGAGGTACTTAATAAGGACTTGTTGGAGAAGAATAATTGCATGTTTGATCCTTGGGAAGTATCATCCCTTGTACTTGGTTTCAATTTGGTTGCCTTCTACATTGGGTACTTATTGGTTTGGTCAATGACTATTATATGTCTTGTTTTGATAATTTAAGTGTGCAATGCCTTCTAGGTTTATAATAAACAATCCTTAAATGTGGATATATGTAATTTTCTACGAGTCCATCACCTCAAATTTTCTCATCAATTTTCCCCTTTAAATAGGTTATAATTCTTGCATTCTTGCATTCAGTATAACTACTAGCCCAATAGGTGCACCCATCATTGTAATGATCACACACATCTCATAGTACTTACACACAACTAAGCATGGGAGTTGAGCCAAAATTTGAATGGTCCTCTCATACCAAATTTTGTGAGGTCCCTTTGGGACCTCATACTAGCGAGAGTCCTCTCATACCAAATTTTGTGAGGTCCCTTTGGGACCTCATACTAGCGAGAGTCACAAACTATTGTTGGGAAAATTTTCGTTATCAACAAGTATGTGAATTATGGAATCAAGGTCCATAATAAGGTTGAGAACAAAAATGTGGTCATTTAAGGCCTTAAGATGGATCCTAAGGATTTTCTACGAAAATTTTCAAGGTGGGAGAAGTAGTAAAAATGACACATAAAGTTGATTCCTCCAAATATTCCGCTCTAAAATATGGCTAAAAAATAATATATTGATCCAACCACAATTATTTATACTTTCCTCTTGGATCATATCTAACAACATATGAAGAAATTTCTTTACCTAGAGAATCTAAGTAAAAGTCCTACTCACATTTCTTAGAAGAACATAATATGCCATCCTCAAAATCCTCCACCTCATCAAGTTAAAAAATAATATTAGGGGAAGGAAAAATTTCTTTTAATCCTAACACACCAACAGGATTTTTTCTACGTGTTTTATCAAGAGATGTAAAATGAAACAAGATGACTATGTAATCAAAAAATGTTAACGCTCAAAATAGTTTTGTGAAATTTTCCCATGACCTAAGGAGAACATATAGACGAAGGAGATACTAAAGATGAGGCTCCCATAATAGGTACAACTTAACCTCCACCCATCAGTATCCCATTCTAGTAGTTTGAGTTAATTTGATTGTCCCTCTTTAATGCATCCATCACTACAACACATGAACTCTTGAAGCCTAATATTTTCATATATTGAAAAGGCCTGGTTGATCCAATCCCTTTGCTCTAGTACTTCTCACATGGATACATTGTCAATATATTGTGTGTAAACTTAAGATAATTTGTGATCCCATTTTTTGTATCATGAATTAAATATTCCCATCCATTCTCTACTTTATTTTGTATAAACATGAGAAGGAGACATAAAAACGTGACTTACTAGTGACAGGACTTCTGAATAGTCCACAACATCATAAGATGATCCATAGAAATATCACTAAAAGTCAACCCATATTAAATAGTTATCAATTTAATAATTCATTATATAGTTTAATATATGTTATTTTCTAAATAAACCATGGTTGATAATAATTTTGTTAACAAGCCCCAAAATATGTTTCATACTTTTGAATGAGAAACTAATTACACTTTTGTTCTTAATTCACCACAGTTGTTTCTCCATGAAGATAACTTATGCTTGACAGGATTTATAAGGAAACAACATTGGTCATGAAGAGGTACAATAATGGGCCTTCTGTTTCAATGTTATCAAAACCAGACCAGTCATCAAACTGGTCAACTTCAAAATTTGAACCAGACTAGAGCCAACAAAACTAGACCAAAATTGACTATTCAAAAAATACATAAAACATTCAAATTTTAGGGAAAATCATGTACATTCATCTGCATCCATATGGTCAACCCCAAAATGTGAACCAAAGTGGAGCCAAAAAAAAAAATGAGCAAAAGGTTATTCAAAAAATACATAAAACATTCAAATTTTAGGGAAAAACATATATATTCATCTTCATCCATGTGAATCCAAATAATTTATACACAAATTGTTAGGCCCCTATATTACTAGTGTATATAATGTTTCTCATTTTTATAGTAAGTAGGAGTGCATATAACCAAAACAACACCAACTACATACATCTTTGAACCATAATACATCAACAAAGGGGCTCTAAATGAACTCTAGAGTCCAAAAATAAGCATAGTACTAATGAGTAACTATAGCGACATAGTTGAGAGTCTAGAATTTAGAATTTACAATCTTGTCATATGGTACTAGTGTCTGGTTGTGGTTGCATTGATTGTTGAACCCCTCTGTCATGACCCTAGTGAAAATGTACACCTTCACTCAAGCCATGGAGACACTCGTGTCATGACAAAGGAGTTCAAAAATCAATGCAACCAACATCAAGGTACATTGGTCTAGTGCTATTGATTCAATGCCAATTCCATACCATCATACATCATAGAATCCAATGGACACCTTGCAATCCTACCAATCCTGAAATCCTGAAAACTGTTTAACCCTGCTAAATTTTGAATGGGATCTAAAATTTGACTTTCTCCAAACTGAATGAAGTTGGAACCACTCTAAAACAACCTGAAACAATTAATGTTATTATAAAAACTCAAGTAAAAGCTGACATTATCCTTATCTTTCCTTTTCAAAAAGGAAAGATAAGGAGAATCTCAACTTTTACTTTAACTTTAAAAATTAAATATTACCATTAATTACTAGGGTTAGGTTTTGTAGGGCCCTAGGGTTAAGATATTTTTTTCCTTTTAATTTTTTATTAAAAAATTAATATTTGGTGGTCATTAGATACCTTGCACTACATTCTTCGAAGTTGGTCACTTTAATAGAGAACTAGTCACTTTGGTGTTTTAAGTTAAGGTCAGTTCAATTCAAGACCAACCATAGCTAATTTAAACCACCAAACTAGACTGGTACAACTCTAAAACCATTGGGACCAACCAGTTTCATTAGTTCTAGGCTAGTTCCAATAAGAGTGTGCCATTCTCATCTTCCTCTCAAGTCGTTTTGTTGGATCCTTTCACGAATGGTGATTTGGAGAGTGTCATAAACTGTCGGACTGTTGTGAGCACCTAAGATCATAAGTAGTTAATCCTTGAAAAACATATATTTCCAAGGAACTAGTACAGACCTCCCAAAACATATTTAGTGAGGACATGCATGCAAGGAACTATTACAGACCTCCCAAGATAGTTAGTGAGGACGTGCATGACCAAAAATCATTAGAAAAAATTATCCACCCTCAAAAACCCTGCATAAAACATTGAAGTGTGGTGCAAAAAAATTTTTGATAGGCTATTAATGCTACCAACAATCATTCCCTCTCCAAATTCACAAGAATCTCCTACTCAAGCTACCTCCTCCACTATTGTTATAGTAAGTTCTTGCAACTCTGTGAGCTACAAGAAATTAAAATTGCCTTGGAATCTCCACCAATATTAGGGAACTCGACTTCTCTGCATGCACCAACTATTTTGGGCTGATTGATTAGTTAACTGGATGATCATTGAGTTTGAATGAAGTCCCATTGCTTAAATGACCTTCCACTAGTTCCTCCAAAAGTTGGAACTAGTTTAACTAACAACAACGTGAGATAATTGACCTTTATTGCTACAAATTAGCAATCACATATGCATAACTGAACTCTAACTCCTCCAACTTGAATTTACTAAGTAAATTAGGTGACACAAGCCATTTCACACAAGTTAACATCATCCAAGTGGTCTGTTGATGTGGAAATTCAAATTTTCTCAATTTAATCAAGGAAAAATCAAATTGAGGATTTCTTGTTGCAGATTTCAACACATAGTTCATTGGAATGTATTACTTTCACTACGAACTTGGCATAGTTCACATGTTAAGTTCATAAGGTTTTGGGTTGATGTGGTTCTATGTGTTGTGTATATAAAGAATAGGTGTCAGTCTCATGCTATCAGAAACAAGACTCCCTATGAAATGTGGTATGGCCACATTCCTTCGGTGACACATCTCAGGGTTTTTGGTTCCTCTTGTTATACCTTCATACCTAAGCAACAGAGAAACAAACTCAATGCAAGGAGTCACAAATATATTTCTTTGGGTACTCATACCTCTAAATCATACCATCTCTATGATGAAGTGAATAAGAATTTTATAGTATCTAGAGATGTGATCTTTCTTGAGTCTTCCAAGACTAACAATGTTGTTGAGCGACAACTTAATCACTTGGATAGATTCAAACATGCAAAGAGTTTTCAATATTTTGATAGTGAAATTCAACATCTCCTTCTCTTAGCTCTATACATGTTATGAAGAGCCTTGAAGAAATTAGGTTGAAGGAAATTCCTTCCCCTGCTTTGTCAGGAAAGAGCTAAGAGAATACTACCAGCAGGTAGCCAAATCTGACAAGCAGTGAGGGTACATGCAAGATACAAAGAAAGGCTTAATGCAAAGGAGTAATGCAAGGGAGTGTACTGACTATATGCATATCATCAAACATCGTCCATCCGACTTAGGATGCCTTGCATCGTGCCTGGTTAGTCATAAGATCATGTTGGTCACAACCTCCCTAGCTTAAATAAACAAGTGGTAATACTCTTCATCTTCTAAGCTATGTAATAAACAAGCGAAAGGGAGCAAGACACGTAGAAGAAACACATGGAATGACTTTCAGTGCTTGCAACCATGAATGCCATTGAAGACAGAATGATACGACAATGATAAGCAGTCCTTTAAGCTACACTAAGAGGTGTATTTCAAAAGATGTGTTTTATTTTCCATACCTACCCTCCAAAGGGTTATGCATCAGATGGAGTCTTCATGCAGTCCCGATATTCTATCATACCTTGGGTTCCTTGGTATACTCATCTTTCTCCTCAGCTCCTTGAGAGTCATCTAGCATGTCATCCTTCTTCGTGGCCCCTGAGAGACATAATTGTGTAGTTTCAGCAGGTAGTGATTGTTGTGGGATGAGGCCTTGGGAGGACACATCTACGCAGTTTCAGGATGCAAGGCAAACTAGGTAGTCAAGGGACAAAACTGCATAGTTTCTGGAGACAGTGGGTTCCGACTGAGGGAAGGACATTAGAGGAAACCACTGTGCAGTTTTGAATGCTAAGGGAGGCTAGGATTTCTGTGCATTGCATAGTTCCAGTAGGCAAGGGAAAAGCTTGAGGGTTACAGATGTGAAGTGCGCAGTTCAGGAAAGTTGGATGAGGCTAGGTTGCTAGGGAAACTCTGAAATTTGGCTAAGTGTGGGATCAATGGAATTGATGTGAACAGTGATAAAAGTTGACTATGATCACACACTTGAACACTTAACGATACAACATAGACCATCTAGAACATATAACACATACTTCACTTAATGCAACAATCTTTGTGGCAGCTTACGGCAAGTGTGACTCCGATGATAGACTTTGGGAGGATAAAGGCGACACTTATGTAAGAGTGTGTGAAATGAGTGCGAAACATGTCTATGTGGTGAGGACAACCCATTCTCACAAAGATTTCCCTTTGAAGCAAAACAAACCTCCCTTTGCATGACAAGAGATAACCTCCATGCCCAAAGATGACACATTCTATGTAAAGATAAAAGCATGAACGACTCTTAATTGTTAATTATCTTAAATATGTTTCATCTAAAGTGGTCATTCTCTTAAATATAGAGTTTTGTCTTAAAATATTTTTGTTTTTGTCCTACATATAAAGTTTTGTCTTAAATTGTTTTTGTCCTAAAATAATTTTGTCTTAAAGTGTTTGTCTTAAAATGTTTTTGTCTCAAACTACTCTTGTATTAAATATAAAGTTTTGTTTGAGAATATTTGTCTTAAATACAAAATTTTGTCTTCAAATATTTTTGTCTCAAATATAAAATTTTGTTTTAAAATATTTTTGTCTCAAAATTTATATTTAAGACAATTCAATTGATATTAAATTTTAATATAAAATAACTAAAATGAAAAGTAACTTTTTAATATATATATATATATTTTTTTTTTTAAAAAATGTCTTGAAAATAGTGGTTGTCTTATGACCCACAACACATAATGAAAGTGATTGCACTGGAAACATTAAATCATAAAGAAAGTGCTTAACACTCACATGAACGAGTGGAGTACCTTGGATAGAATCGATTCATATCCAATTACGATAAAGCGCTGAAGCGTTTCCCATCATGCGAAGACCGTTCAAGAAATTTGAACGCAGAGCCATTACATCAAGATTCCAGCGTAAACATTTTCCCTGGTTTTCGTCAAAATCTCTTTGTATTTTTTGGGCAAAATCGTCAGCCGTTTAGACTACGCTACATGATTGAAAAAAATTGAACGCAGAACTATTCCATGGAAATTCCAGGATAGATATGTGCGCTATGTCACTGTTTTGCTGTAGCGTTTTGAAAAATTTTGACTTCTAAAAAGATTTGCTGAGATGCACTGAATGTAAATAAGTTCTCTTATTATCCTTTACATTTTCCTCTCATGACCTCTATGACCACGGGCCTTCTAGATGTTGTTAAAGAATTGCGTCACTTCACCATTTT
Organism: Pinus tabuliformis; assembly: GCA_031772625.1. NCBI lineage: Eukaryota > Viridiplantae > Streptophyta > Pinopsida > Pinales > Pinaceae > Pinus > Pinus tabuliformis. Next base: position 1,241,214,165 of record CM062820.1, on the reverse strand, counting down.
CTCGCTTTTCATCAATCAAATGAATAAAAAACTCATTGAAGAATTGTCTCCACTTTCCCCTGCGCGCCTATCTTGCCCTCGTCAAGTCAATAGGCCCGTATTCGCTTTCTCTGCGTCCTTTCTGTATAACGTGACTGCCTTACAATTGCCAACTCACTCCATTACACGTTTGAATCAAGAACTCGCTTCAATACATCGTGTACGAATGCATCAAGAACTCGTTGAAGAATTTCCCCACTTTTTTCCGCCTTTCTTAGCGCATACGCCCGTTTTCCCTATCTTTGCATTCCTGGTCTATCGTGGAGGTGGCCAACAAACTCTTAACTTGTTTCGATATTCAGAGAAAATCTCAAAGATTTTGAGATAAGATGAACATCCCAACTAACTCCACATACTTTCATTTTTCTTTCTTTCAATTTTGGTATTGTGTCTCTCTTCAACTTATTTTCCAACTAAGTCCACTGTACTTCCATTTTTCTTTCTTTGAATTTTTGGAATCCATTTTTCTTGCTTTGAATTTTTGGAATCACACAGTGGAGCTTGAATGTTTGATTAGAAAGTTTAAGCTTATAATTATCAACTCCTCTCCATTAAAATTTACTAAACTCTATAATTGATCTACACCATAGGCTTTGAAGAAAGTTGGAATGGGAAAGGGAGAAATGGAACTGAGAGGTGCTGTTCTGTTTGTGTTCATGGCGGTATATGTGGCTACAGCAGCTTCTATTAATTGCTCATTAAAATGGAAGCCATATTTCGACACTGATTGCCATTATGATCACCAGCATCTGTATGTTCAACGTCAGGCTTCTGATGGTTTCGTTTTGAAAGGACGAATGCTGAAGAAAGCTCATCATATCTCTGCATCGATGAACGCTCACGATAAAAGGGACCTTCACGCTCTTATATCTTTCCGAAATGCTATTACATCTGATCCAACTGGATCGCTGTCTAACTGGACGATGGAGAACTCGGAGAAGATATGCTCATGGAAAGGCATCTGGTGCAGGCGTACCACGAGAAGAGTGGTGGCTATTATCCTTCCTCGATTAGGATTGAAAGGTACCCTTCCTCCATCTCTGGGTAACCTCTCTTTACTGCGCTCATTGGATCTTTCTTACAATAATTTCACAGGAATAATTCCACCCGGCTTGGGGCAGCTCAAGTCGTTGGGAGTACTTCGAATCCGTTCTAATCTGCTCCGGGGTTCTATTCCACCCGAGTTTGGGCATCTTAAAAAGCTGATAATACTTGACCTAGGGTTTAACCTGCTCCAGGGGTCAATTCCAGAAGCATTGGGTAACTGTACACGCCTACGATATATCAGACTTTCGGTGAACAACTTGACGGGCAATGTTCCAATGGAATTCGGTCATCTGGTAAACCTGGAACAGCTCCGTTTGTCCAACAATGGTCTGAGTGGTGGTATTCCAGCTTCTCTGAGCAACTGCACATCTCTCCAAGGATTGTTCATTGGGTACAACAATCTCACTGGTCAAATCCCTTCCGTTTTGAGTTTGATTACGAATATCTCTCGGTTGTACTTCCCATCTAACTCATTAAGTGGCCACATCCCTTCGACGTTAGGAAATTGTACTCAGCTATTGTCTATTGACTTTTCTAGCAACCACTTGACAGGAAGCATTCCAGTGGATTTAGGATTGCTGCATAAGTTAAAATACCTATTTCTACAGCTCAATGAATTAGGAAACACCATTCCTCCATCCTTAGGACATTGTATTTGCCTCAATGAATTAGGAAACACCATTCCTCCATCCTTAGGACATTGTATTTCCCTCCAAAAATTATTCTTGGACAATAACCAATTGTCAGGCACCATACCACCTACTATATTTCAGCTTCCTGATCTCCTTTTACTATCTCTCAGCTCAAATAATCTGACAGGGGGCATATCTGAAACCATTGGCAATTTGAGTCAGTTGATGAAACTAGATCTTCATTCCAACAACATGAATGGTACAATACCCAAAGCTATAGGAATGTTAAAAGGTCTCCGTACACTCTCTATATATAATAATAGTATTTCTGGAAGTATTCCTGACAGTATCAGTGGTTTGCTTTTTCTTTGGATAATAGATCTTTCAGAAAACTATCTAGGGGGAATAATCCCTGAAGGCATTGGTAATTGCAGTAATCTAAATGTTTTCTCGGCATTGGTAATAATTTTGTTGGGACTCTACCGACATCTTTGTCCAATTGTATCAAGCTTCAGCTATTTGATTTAAGAAAAAATAGACTGACAGGTGAGCTTCCTCAAAACATCACAAGTTTTGATGACTTGAGAGTTTTGAGTGTTGGTTATAATAATCTCACTGGTGTTATTCCTGAGTGGATCTCAAATCTTATTAGCATGCAAGTATTGGATTTGTCAAATAATAAATTTAGTGGAGGAATACCATCTAATCTCAAGAGGCTTCAGGGATTTGTAATCTATCAATCTTCTCAACTCAATATCAATTTTGATAGATTGTATGACAATTTGGAGATTGGGATGAAAGGTTTTGAGTATGACCTAGAATATGTGTTAGAGACAAATACAATATTTGACTTGTCTAACAATAATCTTACAGGGGAAATCCCATGGAGCATGAGAAATTTGAGTAGCTTGAGATTGTTAAATCTATCAGGGAATCAGCTTGGAGGAGAAATACCAGCATGCCTTAGTGCAATATCTACATTGGAAGAGTTGGACTTGTCCAAAAATAATTTGAGTGGAGTTATTCCTCAAGAACTCTCTGAATTATCATTTTTGGAGGTTCTAGATGTTTCTTCTAACAACCTTTGTGGACCAATCCCAACAGGGACACAATTTTCTACTTTTAGTGTGTCTTCATTCCAAAAGAATAAGTGCTTATGTGGGTATCCTTTGAAATCATGCAATCAAAGTGAGACACAAGTAAGAAGCTCTATAAATAAAGTGGGATGGTTGAATGAAGTTAATAAACACATGTCATTTACAGCATTAGGGATGGGAATGGGATTGGATTCGGGGGAGTGGTTGTCGTGGTCATTGTATGGAAGAGAGCTAGGAATTGGGTGGTTCCCTCCAATAAACCAAAACCCTTTTATGGAGTGTATCGCTTCCCAACATAATAGATGGTTGAAGAAATTATAATGCTACTTAATTGTACTGAAAATTTAGTGTTGTAATATGAATAAAACAATCTTATTGGTCTTGACTGTTATGTATATGGAGTGTATTCAACTATACTTATAATTTGTACAAAAAGTCAGAACAATGTGAATAAAACAGTGTTATTCATTCTTAAATGTTATGTGTATGGTATATAAACCATGAACTATAAAGAAATGTTAATATTGTCATGTTTAATATGATATTTACAAGCATATTAAAAATATTTTAAAAAATACAATTTTTTTTATGTTTAAGAGAATAGTGTTATTCATTCTTAAATGTTATGTGTATGATATATAAACCATGAACTATAAACAAATGTTAATAATTTCATGTTTAATATGATATTTATAGGGATATTAAAAATATTTTAAAAAATACAATTTTTTTATATTTAAAAGTATGTGTTTTCTTCTAGGAGATTAGATGTACACTTATGTAGACTTTAGCTATCAAATAAAATATGTACACTTTTATAGATTTTAGCAATTGCTATGTGGATTTTAAAACAAACAAGAGGATTTTAAATATTAATTGAATGCTTAACTTGGTCATAGCCTTGAAAATAAATTATTATTATTATTATTATAAAATTAAAGAAATATTTTCTATATTTAGATTATAAAATTATTATTAAATATTACATATCTAACCATATATACTATTACAATATATTATAGAACATTTCTTGTTTGTCAATTTTTATATAAATTCTTTTTGTTTTTTTAAATAGACACATATACACTCTTTTTGTTTTTTTAAATTCTATTAAAATCATCCTAATATATATAGTTAAGTTTTCTTTATATATACATACATTTTAATATAATATGATTAATATACATTGAGAGAGAATTATTTTAATTTAAAAATAAAATTTAAATACAACTTATATATATTTCACATTTTTTGAAATATTTTTATTTCTATTTCAATTAGAATCATCATAATATATAACTAAATACACATATATACACTCTATTTGTTTTCTTAAATTCTATTAAAACCATCCTAATATATATAATATATATCTTTAAATACATATAATCATTGCATTTTTCTTTATATGTACACACCTTTTCTATAATATGCATAATAAACATTGAGAGAGAATTATTTTAATTTAAAAATAAAATTGAAATATAACAAATTGAATTGAGTTGGACTATTATTTTTGTTATTTTTATTTTTTATTAGATTTTTATTTTTTAAAGTTTAAATGATGATGATGATACATGTTCAGGAGATTGAACTTCCAATCACTTGCATTCACAAGTTGCAAACATACTTTTACCATTTATACTATACCACTGGCTCACATTTTTTTATTACATTTTTCACTTAAATACATAATATTTTATTATTATTATTTAATTTAACATAATATTTTTTACACATTTCTCTTAACGTATATAATGTGAATATAGTTAATATTATTTTTTAATTTACTTTTAAATTTGACACATCATTCTTTTTTTGCTAAATCAAGAGACGGACCTTCTATTTCATTGAAGCAAGCAAATTACAATATATACAAACATCCACCAAACTCTATGGACTTAGGCAAAACAGAAAGTAGCCCTACTGGAAAGAGACACACCCACCCTGGAAAAGTACCACCCAAACTCTTTAAGTTACATACAAAAAATAAGCAACGGGAAAAGTTGGACACGTGAGCTTTCCCCACAAATTCCCGCGAAAACAATCCTATAACCTGCCTCTTTGATCACCGCCGTCCAAATTCCTCTCTTAATCTGACGACGGATATGCATATCGCTCCTGGAAGAAACATGATGTTTAACCTCCCGACCCCACAAAACCGCACGATAAATCCTGATCGTTGATCGGCTTTGCGAGAATGGACGGCTGAGCTGAATATCGCACGGCCAGATGCTGTCGACCTTTAATGCGCGATGAGGGTGGTTTTCGGTCCCCACCCTCCTCCACGTGTCAGGCTCCGTGTGGTATCGGAGCTCATTCTCCAAAACCACTTTTTGTTTGAAAGCAGTGCGATCGCCTAAAAACCACTCGGCCGACGGTTTTATCACCCGACTATGGAAATTTGGATGATGTTGCCTCCTTCTCCGCTGCCGACGGTTATTCCCCAAAGCTTTTCCTTGGATTGAGAAAAACTTTCACCAAACACCGGGGATATTTGAAGAAGAGATTATCCTATCTGCCATTACCAACCAGGGCCAACCCTCTACCTGTTTGACCCAAATGAGAGAAACCAACTGAGAAATGATCATCTAGACCTATCCTTTTTAGGTTTGTTCCAAAACACTTCTTTTTCCTTTTCTGCTAGGTTATGACTGTGAGTCTTTAAAATGCTTTGTGGTATTGCTTGCCATCCTATTGGAGCTCTGCTTTCCTTGCAGCTAACACCTTAGCTGGCCAAGAAATCCGCCAGTTTGTTAGCCTCTCTGCACACATGATTGAACCTGACTGAGTTAAGCCCCTGAAGGTGACCCTGAATTCTCTGGAAAACCCGGATTAATTTCCAGTGCTGAGAGACTTTCTTCGGCTCTGATTCGCAATAAATTCTTTTTACTGAGTTAATAACTAACTCCAAGTCGGCTTCAATGATCACATTGTGACAGTTCTCCTGCTTCAAAAACTTTAGGCCTTTCTCCATTGCCATTAATTATGCCATGTTATTGGTGGCTCTTCCTAAATGACAGTGGAATAGGGAGAGGATGTTACCTGCTTCATCCCTCAGAACCCCCCCATAGCCAGCTATACCAGGGTTACCTTTTGAGGCCCCATCGACATTGAATTTCAAAAAGCCTCTTGGAGGAGGTTGCCAATACTCCTTTTCAGAAACCTTTTTGTTTACTGTTCTGTTCTGGTCTGGTAGGAAGATCCCCTGCATGCCTAACAGCCTGAGAGTTCATAGGTCAGCTCCTGAGGGAGGAATTTTGGGAAGATTCCTGATTAATGAGCTGACCGTTTCCTTGATCTGTTTTAAGATCTGATCAAACAGGCTAAGAGCGTGAATCTTTTCATTTTTGAAGATTCTCTTGTTCCTTTCTTTCCATATATTCCAAATAATAAAACTTGGCATGAGAGCCCAAGCTAGGTTGAGAACTTCATTATCTGAAAAGTGTCTCCTCCATCTGTTTAGGGTGTTTGTAATACTCTCTTTGTCCCTGTCAGACTGTTGAAAAATGTTGGCAAAAGCATCCCAAAGCTTGGAAGTGTAATTACAGCTGTTGAGAAGATGTTCCATAGTTTCCTCTTAGGCTTCACAGAGCTGGTAGATGGAAGGTCCTAACATGCCTCTCTTTCTAATGTTGTCCCAAGTCAAGATTTTCCTGTGCTGAACCAACCACATGAAGAGTTTGATCTTCATCCAACCTTGATGTTTCCAAAGGTTCAGCCAGGTTCGATTTGGAGCCTGGGAAACCAGCTCAAGGAGAATACTTTTTGCTTCCTTGATATTGAAGATGCCTTCGTTGTTGTTTCCCCATCTGAGTTGGTCCTGCCCTTCAGAAACCAAGATCATCCTTTGATCCAACATTTTTCCAAGAGCCTCTGCCTTTGAATTCAGTATTTTGTCATTCCTGCAATCTATCTTCTTCCATATCCTCCATTTTCCATTATTGTGGGTATTATCCCAAAAATCTTTCACTTTTTTTAAACCTTGGGTGTCAGTTTCCTGCTTTAGGTTCAGAAAATCCTCTTCTAACAATCGTGGTTCTTGTTGCCATTTGTCCTCCCAGAAAAGAGCCAAGTCTCCTTCTCTAATTTCCCAAAAGCTATTTCTTTGAACTAAACCTCTGTTCTCCCAGGCTTTGTTCCAGATAGCAGAGCCCTTTATGTTTCCAGACATCCTTATGAGGTCAGTGTGATGCCAAGAGCTGGCATATTTTTCTTTCCATATGCTTGCCCATTGCGCCTTGGGATTTTTAACCCAATGCCACCAAATTTTGGCCCCTAGAACCTTACTTAGGATCTCCTGGTCATCTAAGCCTAGGCCCCCATGATTCTTGGGTTTACAAATCTTTTCCCAAGAGACCAAGGCCCATTTTTTCCTAGTTTCCTCCCTGCCCCAAAGAAAGTCTCTTTGGATGTTTCTGAATTGCTGCAGGACTCCTATGGGGGTAGGTAGTGTTGAAAGCATGAAAATTGGAATTGATTGGAGCACAGCCTTTGTCAGCACTAGTCTGCCAGCCAGATTTAAAGATCTGCTCGTCCATTTTCTGACTTTGTCCTACATTTTGGTGATCAAGGGTTCCCAAATGCTCTTGTGCAAGGGTTTCGCAGTTAGAGGAACTCCTAAGTACTTTGAAGGGAGGGAATCCCTCTGAAAGCCTAAAATTCTGGAGATATTTCTCTGAATAGCAATATTGGTGTTAAAGAAAAATATTTTGGATTTGGAGAGGTTGACTTCCATACCTGAGGCCATGGCAAAGTCATTCAGAATTTGTTTGAACGCCCGAGCCTCTTTGACAGTGGGGATACCTTGTAACATGGTGTCATCTACAAATTGTTGATGTGTCAAAGCCTGACCATTCTCCTTCAGAGTGAGACCTTGAATTTTACCCATAACTCTGGCATGCTTGATAGACCGACCAAGACCTTCCATCATGAGAATGAAGAGAAAGGGAGAAAGCAGATCCCCCTGCCTCAGCCCTCTAGAAGGTATAAAAATCTCAGAAGGAGATCCATTAACCAATATTGACAAGTTGGAAGAGGTGACCAAGGCCATGACCCATCCTACCCAGATGTGATCAAAACCAAAAGCCTTTAGCATATTCCTGATATAGGTCCAGTTCACTTTGTCATAAGCTTTTGCTATGTCCAGTTGCAAGATCATACCAGCTTTCCTTGTGCTGGTTAATGAGTGAACCACTTCATGCGCTTGAATAATGTTATCCAGAATTTGTCTACCTTCAACATAACCTGATTCCTCCCCCGAAATCAGAGAAGGAAGCAGAGGTTTGAGTTTGTTGGCCACTACCTTGGATATAATTTTGTAGACCACATTACAAAGTGCTATAGGTCTATACCTATCTGGTGTCTGTGCATTTTCCTGTTTAGGGATCAGGGAGATGAAGGAGGTGTTGAGCGCTCGCAAGATGGTTCTGTTCATCCTGGAGTCTTCCACAACATTCAAAATATCCTCTTTTACAATATTCCAACAAGCTTTAAAGAAATCTACATTGAAGCCATCCGGGCCTGGTGCTTTGCCATTCTGCATGTCTTTGAGAACCTCACTCACGTCTTCTTCTGTCACTAGTCTGTTGAGATTGAAATTGTCCTCTCTAGTCACCAGCTTAGGTATATGCTTAATTACATCCCTGATGTAATGTTCTCTTTCTGGATTAGTTTCCTGGGCTATTACACGGAAGTGTTGAACCAACACTGCCTCTATCTCTTCATGGGATTGAAGAAGTTGTCCGTCCTCCTTTTTTATTGAAGATATTCTGTTGTGTGCTCTATTCGCCATGGTGGATTTGTGAAAAAATCTAGTGTTACGCTCCCCTTCTTTTAGCCATTGGACTCTAGATTTTTGTCTCCAAAAAATTTCCTCTCGTTTACACCAGTTTTCCCAATCTTGATGATATTTCTCCACTAGATCCTTTTTGTCTTTATTAAAACCTTCTGAGATCATAGCTTGGTTGAGTGCCTGCATTTTAATTTCCACCAATTTCTTTTCTGCAAAAATATTGCCAAAATTCTTCTTATTCCATTCTTTGAGCCTTAATTTTATGTGCTTTAATCTTTTATGAAGCATGAACATTCTAGTTCCCTGAATCTGTAGATCTTCTTCCCACCATTTTTCAATATTACTAATGAAATCTAGGTGTGAAAGCCAAATATTCTCAAATCTGAAAGGTCTATTCCGGGGGGTACCTATACCCTGGATCTCCATTTGAATTGGCCAGTGATCTAAGCCTCCCACTGGAAGAACACAAGCTGTTATTTCCTTATCTAAAAGCATAAGATCCTCTGAGATAATAAATCTATCCAATTTGGATGCTACCTGAGACTCTCCTCCTCTCTTGTTATTCCAGGTGAAGAGGCCATTACTTGTTTCAACATCCACTAGTTTCATGTTATCTGAAAAGATCTGAAAAGCTAAGGAGTCTTTACTAAGTGCTCTGGTTCCACCTTTTTTTTTTTAGAAAGTGATTTTATCATATTAAAATCCCCTCCCATGATCCAGGGTATCCCGACATGTCTTTCCCTGAGATACACTAGGGATTCTGTGAACTTGAGTTTGTCTTCTATTCTTTGAGGGCCATACACATTCGTGACTAGATAGGTACTCCTATCCCCAACAGGCTAAATCACTACTGATAAATAATTCCTTGTAGCTTCAACATCAATTAAATCAATTCTTTGGGGGTTCTAGAGCGTGAGAATACCTCCTGCTGTATTCTCTGCTTTAACTTCTAGATATTCATATTTATTGAGCCACTTTCTATGAAGTTGTCTTAACTTTTGAATGGAACATTTCGTTTCCTGGATAAAAATTATATCCGGAGCAGCCTGTTTCATTCTATTGTTTAACAATCTCTGCTTTCTTTTACTGCCTAGACCTCTAATATTCCAAGAAATGAACTTCATCATTAAATATTTGTGAAGGAGTAGCTGGTAAGATCTTTCATCTTACCTGAATCTATCATGAGCTTTCCACATTCCATTAATAGCTCATTCTGCTTTTTTCTGCCTCTCTTTTTTCCTGGGTTTCTGGGTGCTAATCCTGGAGTAGATTTTATCGTCTTCACTCCTTCACTACTTGGCCTGTTCCTATTTTTTTCCCTCTCCAGACCCTTTTCTTGAGTTTTCCATAAATACAGCTGCTGTATTCTATTGAGCTCTTCCTGGGGTAACGATTCAACCCCAACAGATGTTCCTTGAATTAAGAACCCTTCCAGATCTAGGTTTTCTCTTTCTAGAGTCTCCTGCAGTTCCGTCTCTTCCAGATCCATTTCACTCTGAGTCATTTCTTGGTCCATCTCTGGTTTTGTATCACTCATCATTATTCCTTTCTATTTATCATTTTCCTGTGTTTGTTCATGGTTTCCTTCCTTCTCCTTCTCACCCGTACTCCCTTCATTTGCTCGATTTTCTGTTGTTCTTTCTTCGTCCTCTACCAGAACTTGGAACTGGTTCTGCCTGCCTTGATGTCCGTCCTTTTGTTGCAGCTTTTGCCCTCTTTTTCCACCTTTTCCTTTATGGACCACCTTGTGAAAGTTGTCCGGGTCTTTCATTGTATTAGTTTTGCTATTATTCTCCATTTTTCCAAGAGGGCAGTCTCTGAGAAGATGCCCATGTTCATGACATCTATGACATCTGAACGGAATATGCTCATAGTCCACCGATTGAATCCATTCTTCATCAAAAACTTCCAGTATCACCTCATCTGGAAGAGCTCCTGATAGATCCATCTCCACACATATCCTAGCAAAGGAAGTATATTTTCCTCTTCTAGTAGCTTCTGAAGCTTTGATAAACCTACCTAACTTATTGCCTATGGCAGCTAACGATTCAGGTTGCCAATAATCAAGAGGTAGGGAATAGAGTCTTACCCAGACCGGGACCGATGTGAAAGTTTCACGTTCTGGGACAAAGTTCAACTTCCATGGCCTCATATAGAGACCTGCTGCTGCGTAGAAGTAGGGCCCTCCTTCAAACACTCTGTCTTTATCCTCGATATTTGTGAACACCACTATAAAGAAACCCTTTGACCCAAGGTGTAGATCAATGCTCCCTTTGGGTTTCCAGTGGTACTTGATCCATGTTTGTAAAGCTTTTTCTGTGGGCCAGAGTCCCATGAATTTGCAAATGATTGCGTAGGTTTGCATGTGCTCCCTGTGCGCTTGCAGCGCAGGATCATTTAAAACTACTCTGGGTGTTATTTCAGCTTTGGGTTTACAAGGCCCCTTTTGTTTTTTCTCTTTTGTTTCCTGTTTTTTGTCCTCTTCCTCCTTGTCTTTAGTGTTGTTGTTCTCCCTTATTTTGACCTCCTGCTCTTCCTTTTCCATGTTACTCCTTTCATCTTCCACAATTTTTCTGACTTTTTCTGGGGGCTTCTTGCCCTTGTTGGCCACGGCCTCCTTGTAGGAGGGAGAAGAGCTCCCTCCTCTGCCTCCATCCATGGATGAAGAATCCCGCAGCCCGCCGAAACCCTGGTAGCCCGTTTTTCTCCTGCGCTTTTTTCTCCCCCTCTCAGGAATACATTTTCAAGCTCCTGTTCAAATTTAACACATCATTCATTTAACACTCCACTATAACATTAAATTAAATTAAGTTGTAAAACACCTATCAACATAAAACTAATTTAAAATTTCAATTTAAATTAATGAACATATCTTTTAATATACTTATTTCACTATTACGTTGACACTTTATAATTTTTTAAAATCATACATATATACATATACATAAATTTTTATAATAAATTTTAAAATTGTTTACAAATATTATTTTGGTATTTTTGACACAAATAAAATAAAATTTTATATTTTATTTATATAAAACTTTATTATTAATTTTATATTATATTTAAATATAAAAATATATTTTAACTTTAATTTTACATTTTTATAATATTATAAATATTATATTGTCTATGCGTGTTAACATAATTGAAAAAAAGCATGTTGGCAATCCCTTGTGAATACAAGTGACCGGAATTTCAATCTCTCAGACATGTCTCACAAGACAAACCTAAAAAATAAATTATTATATTAGTTTTCACCTTTAAACATTAGAAAAAATATTATTTCACAGTGATAAAATTAACACAACCATATTAATAAATGTGATTGATATATGTCGATAGGCATAAATAATAATAATAACAATAATACCTATGAATAATATTATATCCTAAGAATATGAACACTTAGATTAATAAATGCAACATGTTGATATTATAAATGCAAGGGATTCTTACTAAAAACCAAGGGGATTATAAACCCAAAAGAATAATATTAAACCCAAAGGATTAATATTATAATCCGAAGGTACATAAACCCTTGGAAAAATATTATAAACCCTAAAATAAACATGGTTGACGATGGTTGATTTTCATATCAAGACAATATTTGTCACAATACAAGGATCGATCATGGTTGACCATCATTATAAACCTAAAGGATTTATATTAAACCCTATTATTAATACTGTAAGTTCTATGAATAATATTATACCCTAGGAATATGAGTATTATATGAATCTTGGATTGGTATTATAAACCCAAGGGAATTAAAAAACGAAGGGATTATCACTAAAAGCCGAGGGGATTATAAATCAAAGGGAAAAATATTAAACCCAAGGGATTAATATTATGATCCCAAGGTATATAAACTATTAGAAAAAAATTATAAACCTTAAAATAAACATAGTTCACCATGGTTGATTTTTATATTGAAACAATCTTTTTCTCAATTCAACGCTGGACCATGGTTGACCATGATTATAAACTGAAGGGATTTATATTAAACCCTAGGATTAATATTGTAAACCCTATTAATAATACTATACCCGAGGAATATGAACCATTAGATTAATAAACCTAAGAGATTGATATTGTAAACCCAAGGGAATAGTAAACCCAAGAGATTAATACTAAAAATCCAAGGGAATAATATTAAACCCAAGGGATTAATATTATAAACGTAAGGTATATAAATCGAGAGATAAATATTATAAACCATAAAACAAACATGGTTGACCATGGTTGATTTTCATATTGAGACAATCTTTCTCACAATCTCACATTGGACCATGGTTGACCATGGTTAACCATGATTATAAACCTAAGGGATCTGTATTAAACCCAAGGATTAATATTATAAAGCCTATGAATAATATTATACCATAGGAATATGAACCCTTATATTAATAAACCCTTAGATTAATAAACCCAATGGATTGATATAAAAAATGCAATTGAATAATAATCCCAAGGGTTTATTACTTAAACCCCATAGAATTATAAACCCAACGGAATAATATTAAACTTGAGGAATTAATATTATAATACCAAGGTATATAAACCCTTACAAAAACATTATAAACCATAAAATAAACATGGTTGACAATTGTTTATTTTCATATTGAAACAATCTTTGTCACAATTCAATGTTGGACCATGATTGACCATGGTTGACTATGATTATAAACCCAAGGGATTTATATTAAATGCTAGAATTAATATTGTAAACCTTATGAATAATATTATACCCTAGGAATATGAACCCTTAGATTAATAAACGCAAGAGATTCATATTATAAACCTAAGGGAAGAGTAAACCCAAGGGAATAATATTAAAGATAAGGGATTAATATTATAAACCCGAGGTATATAAAACCTAAGAGAAATATTAAAAACTATAAAATAAACATGGTTGACCATAGTTTACCATGGTTGATTTACATATTGAGATAATATTTGTCACAGTTCGATGTTAGACCATGGTTGACCATATTTGATTTTTATATTGAGACAATATTAGTCACAATGTGACGTTGGACCATGGTTGACCATGATTATAAATGCAGGGGATTTATGTTAAACCCTAGGATTAATATTGTAAACCCTATGAATAATGGTATACCCTAGGAATATGAACCCTTAGATTAATAGACCCAAGCGACTGATATTATAAACCCTAGGGAATAATATTAAACCCAAGTTATTAATATTATTAACCCAAGGTATATAAACCCGAAGATAAAGATTATAAACCCTAAAATAAACATAGTTGACCATGGTCCAACCTTGGTTGATTTTCATATTGAGACAACCTTTGTCACAATGTGGCATTGGACCATGGTTGACCATGATTCACCATGGTCAATGATGGTTGAACATGGTTCATTTTCATATTGAGACAATCTTTGCCACAATGTGACGTTAGATCATGGTTGACCATGGTTGATCGTGATTATAAACCCAAGGGATTTATATTAAACCAAATGGTTAATATTATAAACTCAATGAATAATATTTATATCCTAGGCATATGAACCCTTAAATTAATAAACCCAAGGGATTAATATGATAAATCAAAGAGATTATTACTAAAATACCAAGGGATTAGTTCTAAAACTGAAAGGTATTATTATAAACCCAAGTGAATAATATTAAAGCCAAGGGGTTAATATGATAAACCCAAAATATATAAACTCTGAGATACATATTATAAACTTAAAATAAAAATGGTCGATCATGGTTGATTTTCATAGTGAGACATTTTTTATCATAACGTGACATTGGGCCATGGTTGACCATGGTTGATTTTCATAATGACCATGATTGACCATGGTTTATCTTGGTTGAGCTTGTTCAATCATGGTTAATCATTGTTTGAAACAAACTATTTAGATAAAAAAGCTAAAAAAATCCATGGTTGATCATGTTTGACCATGTTTTAACTTGGTTCAGCTTGGTAGACCATGGTTGATAATGGTTGACGATCATTGATCTCAGTTGAGCATTCTAAGCAAGTTGATATTTGATGACTTTGGTTGACGATGGTCTTGATTAACGATTACAATTGTTTACGGTTGATCATGGTTGACCATTATCATCGATCATGGTAAACATGGTTGAAGAAGGTTGACCGTGTCTAACCATTTTAACCATGATGATCTTGGTTTAATATAGCTGACCATGTTTGATCATGGGTGACCATGGATGACCTCAGATGAACTTGGCTGACCACTTTAACCATGATTATTTTGGATTACCTTGGTTGACCATGGTTGAACATCATATAGCATGGTTTCTTGTGGTTGCTCATGGGTGACCATGATTAACCATGGCTGACCATTATGGTTCTCTATGGTTGAACATTGTCGACCATGGTTGACCATGGATGATTGATGATGATTAACCAAGGTAGACCATTCTAACCATGTTCGATAATTGAATCTTGTTGATCATGGTTGACCTTGGTTGAAGAAGATTGATTATGGTTTACCATGGACAACCATATTATGTTTTAAACAATATCAATACAAATATTAATATTAACATTATATCATTTTCTTAATAATAGAACATATTAAATGTTACTAATAATGTTATTAATAACATCAATATTAATATAAAGTATGTAATGTAACATTGCAACAATGTTTGTCACATTGCAACATTCATAATATTTTTGTAAAAAACATAATTACAACCAAATAAAAAAACTAAAAACACATATTATATTAAAACAAAAACTTAAAATTAAACCAATTATATTAAAATTATATTAAACCTAAAACCTAAATTATTTTATACTATTTTAAAATAATATAAGATATTTTTTTTATATTATAAAATAATATTTTTAAGTTCTATCCATTTTAAAATGAATCAATTTAAAAAAAATTAGAATTTCACAATTAAAATTTTTACAACTAAAAAAAATATAACACAATTTTTATTAACACAATTTTTTTATTAAATTTTGAAAAAAAAAAAATCATTCACTTATAAATTTGAGAAGATAAATAATATCTTTTTCATTCAAATTTACTTTTTAAATAAATATAAAAATGATAATATCAATATATGATTTGTTTTTCATCTTTAATAATTTAAAAAAATTAACAGTTTACATGGATTAAAAAAGCACTTTAATAATTAAAATAAGATTAAAAATATAATCTAATTATTAGTATATCTAAGATCAAGATTATTATTTACGTGAGGATTACTGTTAAGCTCACATGTAATAATAAATAACCAATGAATATTAACTTGAAATAAGCACACACTCTTTTTTCCATTATTTTAACTCTATGTTAATAAAATTGAGCATGAGAGGAGGGGTGCATTGATAGAATTCGTTTTACGAGTAAGTTACAACATTCCAAGAAACACGAATCTTACTATTAGCTGTCAAATTTTTGATACCATGAATGATAGGTCACGATAACTAAAGTCTCAACGTACATCAGAGACCAATATAAGATAAAATGTCTACAATCATTTTAGTTTCTGGGTCATTCGAACTTCAGTGCATTCAGTTTCAGGACTGATCCCAATGCTGGATTATTTCTGTTTCACCTACAATTTGAAAACTAAATAATATTAGAGTTGTATTGGTGTGGCGTTGCAATCTTGTTTATATAATGTTGGTCCAGGATATTATCATGGCATTTGATTTTATCTTTCAGAAGTTTTTCCATATGATGACTTTACAACCATTAGCTTTAGCTGAGTTCAATATGAATGATGTTATGAGTGAGCATCTTTATGTAAATTTCGGTGTGTTACATTATTACGAAGCAAAGTGAAAATTTTATGATATTGATGAAACTCTCATGTCCCCCCTCCATTTCATTACATTAGCATATTTAAAAAAAACGACCATGTTAGGATGACAAATTGATTTAAAAAGATTTCATGGATCCTACGAAAAGTGAGAAAATCATTCTTTCTCTGGAATATAAAATGGTTTTTTTTTTAAATTTTTCAAAATCACTTTACTATATATGTAAATTGTTATGAAACTAGTTCACAAAAAGATAGAAAAGATAAATCAACGACTTAGAAATTAGCATTTTCGAAGGGGAAACCTCTTTTACATTACACAAATGAACAATTCTTGGATGATACAAATAACATTACACAAATGAACAATTCTTGGATGATACAAATGACAAAACCTCCTTTCTATATATAGGAGTCTAAGGGTTCACAATATAATCAAAGTAGACATAACAATAATAATATAAGGGCACAAAAATAACAATAGTGGGGTTCTATGGGGCACAATAATAAGAATATGGGACAATAGGTGCACAACAATAACAATAATGACTACAATGACAATATTAATGGGGGAATCACTAGTATTATAGATACCTAACCTAAACTTCGTAATTATATATATTTTATCAAGAAAGAAATAATGTCAATGGAAAAGCTTCATTTAATGTGACATAGGACATAATGGTCCAGGTAATAATATCTATTAGTTTTTTTAGAAATGCACACACGATATGGTTTACCCTTCTAGGTAATTGTTACATGGTTATATATTTACCTACATTGCAAACAAGGTGCAACCTAATCTCTACATTATAATCATTCTTGGAAGGGGGGTGTTTCCTATCCTATTTGACGACTTGAGTCTTTTGGTTGAATCCGCACATATACAAGTCATGGCTTGCCCATAATCTCATAGCTTGGGTCTTAGTCATAAAATATTTCCAGCCAATTTCATTGATAGTCTGCTGGTGGTCATTTTCATAATATTAGCAAGGTTCCTCGAAATAATGGTTGACATGTATTATGGTGATAGTCGGCGGGGAATATATATAGATATATATATGAATGTAATTCTCTAGATTTCCTAAAGAATGGTAGGGAAAGGGTCGCTTGGCATTTTGGTGGTTCTCGATGTTCTGTACCCCGACCAGATCACATGTCTACGATTAAGGCTCATAGGATTGTCGGCTGAGATCAACGGTCAGAGTACCCTAGGTAGTTTTGGGTAACCACCTTGACCCTGTGCTGGTACAATGTCCTCATTCTGCTTCGCCGCCTCTGCGCTTAGGGTTTTTCATGTACTTGACCGTCTCACTCTCCGCTTAGTTTTTGCATGACTACCGATTGCATCTTCTACAATAAGTAAACTTTGTCGAATACTCTGAGCTAGGCTTACACCTCTATAAATTTATGAGTTGTATTCTTTTGAGGTGTTTTATCATTTTTTTTTGTGAAATAGAAGGGTTTACTATTTCTCATTGTTTGTTAATGATTTTGCAGTTCTCTGATTGTATGGGGAAATAAAACCCATTTCTTTTGTGTGAGATTTGTCGCATGATTTCTTCTTGATGGAAGTTTTGTAGATGACCGCGGTAGGTTGGGAAAGAGAACATCTCATTCTCTCCTATGCGTGACTACTGGGCAGTTAACTAACTTCAGAAGTCTCCTCTATTTTTCCTTACGGTTCCAGCGACAGTTGGGCGGAAAGGAAAATGAAATATTCAGGTAGAAGTAATTGGTAATTAATTATTTTCAACCCTGTATAATGTTATGGATTTACTATTTCACTCAGAAAATACTTACCCTAACCCCTGGGTTTGACTTCTCTCCTCCTCCTAGGTGCATAAAAATATTGGCATAGGTTCACAAGCTTCTTGTAGCAATGGTTTGGCGCCTCTATTTTCCCTTTGGCTGGACAATTCTTTTACTATAGCGTGCTTATTTCGAGGTTCTTGATTTCCTCTTGCTCATAAATATTTGAGTAGAAGAGGAAACTTGGGGTTTTAGAGCCTTACCAATTAACTAAATAAAAAATGTGGTTTTTCGTTGTATTTCACGATTAAGTTAGGGGAAGCTAAGGGATTGCCTTTGAATTATGTGTGTGTTTTTTATAAAAAAACTCCTCTCCGTATGTTGGACTGAACAGTAATTGAAATTTTTAGTATATGTTTTGGGCACTTTGTGGCCTCTTTCATTTTAAGCATGGTGCTCTATTTGGCACCCAAACTGGGTTACAAATTTGATATTTATATTCCGTTCAAGGTTGTTTGTAATTATCAAAAGTTATTTTAGGGAAAAATTGAGTTCTTTACTAGAACTCAGTTACCTTTTATTTTGTTAGGGAAAATTATGGAAATATCTATGTACATTTTTCATTAGATAGAAATGTTGAATTTCTCTTTGTTCCTTTAAAAAAAAAATGCAATAATGTCTAAATGGTTTCAATCTCGCTTGTTCTTCTTCTGCTAGGTTATCAAAGGGTTATCCTTTCTCCTTTCATACTGTGTAAATTGAGAATATTGCTTTTTTTTTTAATTCTTTGGAACATGTTAATGGCCGTGGTCAAGGGTTCTATATAGAAATATTCTTTTCTAAAACAAAATGACTATACACAATGACAACTCTAAATCTAAGGGTTCTATATAGAAATATTCTTTTCTAAAACAAAATGACTATACACAATGACAACTCTAAATCTAAGCATAACAATTCTTTATTTCTTTCTTTTCAGGCATTATATATACTTTTTTGTTTCTAGGTCATATTAAATCTCTTCATTCCAAAGACTTGGTATATTTACAAGATTGAATAGGAAAGTTACTGATCTCTATTTTTTTTAACTATTTTTCATAAGAGTGTTAAGTACAATAAGTTTGACCTTGGTTTTTCTCTGTCACTTATCCCCAATTTTGACTGCTATTACCATAACATTGTTTGATCTCATTTCTTACTCAATTCTCATCACTTCAAAATTCTAACCCTGCAAGACTACTTTCTATTGTCACACTAATATATATGTATAGTTGATATTCATATTTCCCTTTGTGGCAATAACTTTCCTGATCATCCCTATAGATTACCATACACAAAGGTGATCAATAACATATGATCTCATCCCTATACAATACAAATATGGTTACTGCAAATCTCATGGACATGGATCCTTTGCTAAAATAATACCAAATAGGTGCTCACTAGAAATATCATTAAATGTTTTATATTCGCATAAACATTTGGTTCCGAACATAAAATATTTAGAAAGCAAAGTACATAAGAATATTTCAAGAACCATAGAAGAGATAAGCTGAGAATTCCATATATACATGTGTACATGTAAATTGAACTCATCAAAAATGTTAAAATAAACTTGAAAACCTGGTTGGAATAATTGTCAAGAATGTTAAAATAAACTTGAAAACCTGGTTGGAATAATTGTCAAGATGTTGAATAAAAGGTTGGATTTATAGGTGAAATCGCTCCCCAAATTCATGCGTTCTGCAACTCAAAGAACAACCACATGAAAATTAGTTGATGGGAAAGAAAAAAAAAAGCCATAGGAAGTGATTCAAGGGTATGAAATTAAGAAATTGAAAGGTTTGAGCATGTGATATGCCATGGGAAATTGAAGGCCCTTTTGTTTTGGTCTGCATGTGATCTGTAATGGGAAAATATGAGATTCAATGGGAAATGCAAGGGTAAACAGGTGAAGTTGGGTTACACTTTTGTGAGAAATGCCTCCAAAAAATTCATAATCTCACTTTTTCAGTTGAATAATTATTTTCTTCTGCCAAATTATGTAGATTTGTTTGGGCGAACTATTATACAAAAGTTTGACCGAACATTTGGCCATTTAGATTAACGCAAACCATTTACCGGATTTTTTTGTCGGAGGTGGAAAAAATTTCACCTAAATTATTTTTCCAGCCAAATTACTTTTTCAGCCGAAAAAACGTTTAAATATATGATGGCACTGAGGCCATTGCATAATTTTCAGTGTTATTTGTTTATTTCTTGGTTTGTCTATTCGCGTGTTAGTTTGTTTGTTCGTTGGATGCTCATAACCGATGTGTATGTGTTGTGGCCGAGTCGGTGCACTCGAATGTATTTGTGGATTTTTGTTTTGGTTTACTGTAATTTCTTGATGTGTTTTTTTTTTCATTTTTTTTTTTAGCAGAATTCATCATGGCTAGCTGCATCACATCATCGCTCCTCCAGCCATCTCATCATAGCTCCTCCATCCATCTCGTCATTCGCTCCTCCAGCCACCTCGTTCGCTCCTCCATCCACTTCATCTGTTCCTTCAACCTCCTCGTCCGGACTAGGTATGCCTCAACTTATAAATTCGTATACATTTTTCATGTAAATCTGCTCCTCCAGCCACCTCGTTCGCTCCTCCATCCACTTCATCTGTTCCTTCAACCTCCTCGTCCGGACTAGGTATGCCTCAACTTATAAATTCGTATACATTTTTCATGTAAATCTGCTCCTCCAGCCACCTCGTTCGCTCCTCCATCCACTTCATCTGTTCCTTCAACCTCCTCGTCCGGACTAGGTATGCCTCAACTTATAAATTCGTATACATTTTTCATGTAAATCTGCTAAAACATATCCACTATGGTTTTTGGAACAAGTTCCTAGTTTTTTGTAAAGCGTATTTTTCATATGAAACAAAAAAAAAATGAGATTCTCTCAAATTAGCAAATGCAAGAGGAAATTTTATTTTTGAATAAAAATTTTAATTTATTTTAATATTTCACTATGATTTTGTACATCAAATCTTCAATTTCACCAGTTCATACTTAGTTTCCTTTCATAATCAAAGCTTACAAATAAAATTTACACCATTTCATACATAGTTTCATTTCATAATCAAAACTTCTTTACGCATAAAATCTCCACGGCAAAAATAAATAAATAAAAATTAAAAAAAAAATTAAAAAATAATAATAATAAAATAAAATAAAATAAATAAACAAAAAATCGCATAAGAAGCTCCTTTTCACATATCCAAAATAAAAATAAAATTTGCACTAATCCATGCCTTGTGAGGAATACTGCCCAATTATCTATTTATAAGGGGTTAAGTGCAGAGATGAGATAGAAGCCTCCCAATCCTCATTTTTTCAATTGACTCTAATGGAGTAAGTTTTGCTAAAAATATATAGAGTAGGGAAAGTGCTATTATTTCGCGCTCGTATGGTTACCTCCGGTCCAAAACTATGAGAGTTTCATATTATTTCAGTAACAACTGAATAAACATTATTAAATTATAATACCTCCCAAATTGTTTCTTAATAATTACTATCATCACTATGACAGTAGCATAGCCAATAGAAAGTGAGGAGATATATATATATATATAGGTGCCATGATTTCCCATTGCCTATTCAAGTATACCACCAACAACATGGTAAACCATTTCTCAATTCATTAGTTTCTCTCTTCATTCATTTGATAAATAATAGGTTAAAAACTCTCGTTGACATGGAATTTATCCATCGGGTTCTTCTCGCTCTCTTCTAGCATGGGAGCGGAAAATACTCTTGTGTTTAAGATCAAAAGATGACATAAAAAATAATTTGGATTAAAGGATGTGTGCCAAATTATTGATCCCATTATTGGCTCATTTTTAGAACAAGGTTTACATAGGGTTACAACAAAGGTGGTCCATTATAGTCTAAGCACTAACATATTTAATCTTTGAGAAGGGGAAGGTGTCACCTGAAAAATTGTGCAAATATTAAATGTTATATAAGGCTTGCAGAACATGGATGTCCCAACTCACATTTAACTCCATATGCATCACTTCCTCATCAATTCATACAATAACCAACAAAACAATCATAACTGTTACTATCATCTATTTGGATGCACAACATATTATATCAGATAGAATCCGTTAGTAAGAAAAGCTTAGGAACAATAGTAAAACGTGTCATTACCATACATAAGGAAGACAATAAAAAATTTAAATGGGGGCCTTCTTCCATTGATATTCATTGTGATCCCATAAATTATCATCTCTCGGATTGGGGATATGAGCCACACAAAACAAATTACATAAATCATCTTCAACACTCTCTGTTTTTAGGACTGCACCTTCACATCTTAGGCAAAGAACTACCTAGATACGAGAGATATTGCAAATCCTTGGCTTTCTACTTTCCTGTGGAACAATACCATTCTTGATACACTTGCCTACTCTTGTATTGACACGTCTACATATCATTTAGCTCTTTCATTAAAAGAAAATGTTAAATAACATGTGCCTCATTTTATTTGTATAAGTTTCAAATTTCAACTTTTAGAATGGCTTTGAATTGCTTAAAAAGAACTAATAAATATGCTTATAAAGGTGATGCATAGGCTTCAACTTTCAATCTTGAGAATGGTTTTGAATTGCTTGAAAAGAACTAATAAATATGCTTAGAAGGGTGATGCTTTTGGGATTGGATTTGCACGAATTAAATGGGAATGAATTTTTGTTTAGTTATAAGACATGATGTTCCATATGTATTTGGAGGCTCATAATACTCATTTCCAACCATTCAAAATGGATTCAGATTATTATAAAAAATATTTACTTCCATTCAAACAATACAATATTCAGGAATTACAATTAGACACCTTAAACATTTAAAAGAAAAGATAAAATTGATCTCTTTGAAGCATAGTAACTCTAATCACCTTAAACCATAGTTACCAAGTTCGCCCGAATTCGGGCAAACAGTACGGAAATTCGCCGATTCGGTTCGTCCGCCGAACAGTTTGCAGAAATTCAATCCGATTCGTTGCATTAAAGGTTAATCGTGGGTTTGATGCAGTTTGTTAATTCTGTGCCCAGGATGCCTTCTTAACATATATGGAAAATCTTAGGGTTAGTAAACAGTCATCCATTTCAAAGTCAGTCCAACTATTACTTGTATATTTGAATAGAAGATGGTCGTAATCTCTGTAATTCTCTACGAGGAGTATAACAATAAATAAATAAATCGATGTAAATAATACAAATTCAAACCCCAAAGCATTACCAATTGAGAGGGTTTCAGTCGCAAGGTTTTCCTCCCAACACGTAAGGGACCGAATGAGGGAAGCAGAGTGAGACAGGAGGAGGCCGTTACTTTGTAACTCAATAGAGGTTCGTCATCGATGTTACCCTCTCAGTCGCAAGGTTTTCCTCCCAAGGTTTTCCTCCCAACACGTAAGGGACCGAATGAGGGAAGCAGAGTGAGACAGGAGGAGGTTGTTACTTTGTAACTCGATAGAGGTTCGTCATCGATGTTTAGCCAACACAGTTGCAATAAGTAGAAATTTCCAACCAAGTTTCATTGAATAAATATTTCATCATAAAATAATGTATATGGTTAAGTAAAAGGACCGAGAGAAAGATTATTCATTTGTTATGCTTTGAAAAGAGAGATAGAAGCGGGATGGAATATAGAGAAAAAAGAAAAATGACCATTGAAATTAGAAAAAAATCTGTTTTTTCAATCTTCAACTTAGAAAGGAAACAAAAAATAAGTGAAACAGAAAATAAGTAATAGTAGCTTATTTTTTCTTTGTTACAAGATTCTATGAATAGAAATAAATAGAGTTTAGATGGCATATATAAAGAAGGAAAATAAAAAGTTAAAAAGGCAGAACAAAATAGAAGGTAAAATTGTTATTAGAAAATTTCTGTTTTTCAATCATGGAAACCGAAATGTGTGAAGTAACTTAATTTTAAGTAATTAGTTTTTATTTATGGAAAGATTGATGTTTTGGAGAGAAAAGATGAATAGTAAATTTTTTAGATAATTTTATTTCTAAGATTGTTATATTATTTAAAATTAATAAAAAAATATTCATAATTCAAAATAAATTGAGAAAAAATTAATAAAAAAAATGTTTTTATGATGTCTATTATCGAATTTTTTGCGAATTAATTTTTTTTCATTAGAATTTTTAACGTAACGAATCGAATTCGAATTTGAATTCGAATTCGAACTTGGTAACTATGCCTTAAACATTAAAGATAAAACATAAAATTGAACTCTTTGAAACCTAGAAACTCATTTGGTTGACTCGCAAGAGATATTAATCTCCGACCAATTACAATCTCAAGATTTTTTCCTTCCTGGTTGCATCTTTCTATTAAGAAATACAAATTACAATCTTAAGATGTTTTCCTTCCTTGTTACATTCTTATATTAAGAAATACAAAATAAATCCCCGCAGAAACATTGTTTGACCATGCAAAATGACACATAAAATAAATTAATAAAATAACATGATTTAAATTGTACTTTAATCAACTAAAAAAAGTAAAACAATTCTAGTTGAGTTGTGCAAAATCCTCCATTCAGTGGAACATTACTTATACTTCAGTCCAACTAAAGAAACGATGAAAAACGAATTATTTAATGGTGCACTTCGATTGATGCGTTTATAATATTTGGTACAGTGATTTTATAGGAACTCGGTTCCTCAAATCAATAAATTTCTAACTTCATAGTTTATAATTGATTGATGAAATAATATCAATCGTGCATGTATAAATTCAGAAGAACATAGAAGATGATTTTGAAACTAGGCTAAATCCTTGTAGTATTCCATTATTCAATCACAATACATATTTAATTATTATCATTCTCCCATAACCAAATGCAATTTGTAATAAATATATAAATTATTTATTTTATTGAATTTGCTTGATGAAACTATCAATCACATGTATAACTTCTGAAGGATAACATAGAAGATGGTCCTGAAACTAGGTTAAATCTTTGTAGTATTCCACTATTCAATCACAATACATATTTAATTATTATCATTCTCCCATAACCAAAGGAATTTTCAATAAATAAATATATTATTTATTCTATTGAATTTCCTTGATGAAACTATCAATGACATGTATAACATCGGAAGAATAACATAGAAGATGATCCTGAAACTAGGCTAAATCCTTTTAGTGTTCCATTATTCAATCACAATACATATTTAACTATTATCATTCTCCCATAACCAAAGGAATTTGCAATAAATAAATATATTATTTATTTTATTAATTTGTTTGATGAAACTATCAATTACATATATAATTCTGAAGGATAACATAGAAGATGATCCTGAAATTAGGCTATTTATCCTTGTAGTATTCCAGTATTCAATCACAATAGATATTTATTTACTATCATTCTCCCATAAACTAAGGTATTTGCTATAAATAAATATATTATTCTTTTTATTGATTTTTTTTTTAGGGATTAGAAAACCCATTAAACATGGTTGAAAAATGGACATTATGCATAGAAGTTTCATGATATCCCAATACGGGGAAAGCAATGATTACTTATATTCTATGCAATATTGCGACGAACAAAGTCCTCTAAACGAAAAGGAATGTACCTAGAAGAACAACAAACAATGAAGCATATTATATTGCATTGATAGAAAACTTAGGAATAACTAGGGAGTATGGATCCAATGGAATTGTATTCCTCACCAATTCTGAACTTGTGTACAACTAGATGAAAGGAGTGTACCAAGTTAAAAATGAGAGGTTAAAACAATTGCATGGAGAAGGAAAAAATATTGTTAGACAATTTCAATCATTTAGCAAAAAACATTGTGCAAATGTTAATAGGATGTCTAGTGATCTATTGTATGGGGCAATTCAAATTCAATATTTGTGTGTGAAATATGAATTACTGTTAGGAAGTTATCCATCAAAATTTATTGATGGACATTGTAACATATCTTTGATATGTGTGTGTTTTTTAGTTATAAATATGTTGTTTTTAATGAACATGTGTTTTTTTCAATTCTACACTATGTGTGCCCCCACTATGTTGGCACAACTTGGTGAACTTGACATGTTTTACAAAATTTTGTATTTAATTTTCAAAATGCGCACTTCAACATTTGTGTTTTTAGTCTCAAGTATATTTCAAATGAAGAACTTATGTACCAAATAATTTTATTTTTAAATGCATGATGTAATTTCAAGTCTTGTACATCAATTAAATGCATGAGGTAACTTCAAGGTTTACATCATTTTTCTGAATTCTTGATCTTTCTAACTAGCAATTTTAAGATTTTTAAATACATGATGTAACTTCAAGGGTTACATATCAATTAAATGCACGAGGTAACTTCAAGGGTTACATCAATTTTTTGAATTCTTGATATTTTTAAATAGAAATTTTAAAAAGATTTGTAAATGCATTCGTGGTAACGTTTTTTGTTTTTTGCTAAAGCAAGAGACGGTCCTTCTATTAACTTAGGAAAAAAAAACAAATTTTACACAGGATACAACAAACTCCCACAAAGGGAAAGTGTAAACACAGAGGCTCAGACTTCCACAAAGGGAGAGTGGAGATACTCCAAGAACCGAAAAAATCTCCGAAAAACAAACCAGAACAAAGTCAGGACTGGCCAGGAACCAAAAGCGGACAGCCCAAAACTCACCGAAAAACTGACACCTAATGATCCCGCGGTCAAAAGTCAACCCGCGCGGAGTCCAAGCCCGCGGAAAACCTCAAGATGCACGATCAAAACTGACCATTGATCTAAAACTTCAAATCCAACGGCTGGTGGTCAAATTGCACGGCTTAAAAGCCCGCAGAATAACATGCGCTGAAGGCGGTTTACATTTCCAGTCCTCCACCACATGTAGCAACCTGAGTGGAATCGCTGGCTTTTGGAAAAAACCGACTTTGGAATAAAAAGCACCCGATGAAGGTGGTAAACCACTGGTGGTTTTGTCCTTTCGGGCCCACCAACATGCACACCAAAAGGTGGTCGTAGATCTGCCTCCTCCAGATCTGACGGCCACAAAACAAATTGGACCGCACATCCACTCACGGAATACCCAGCAAAGAAGGCAGTAAACATTGTTCTCCCCCCTCCACGCGTCGTAAGCTGAATGGCATCGCTTGTCATCTGAGAAAACCACAGAGGGCGCCCTGAGTAGGTGGTGTATTCCAAGCAGTTATTGACCTCGGTAATTTCTTCCATTGACCTCCGCCACATTGAATGAGGAAGACCTGGCCAGAAGGGAGGCCTCCTACAAGGAATGCCATAAGAGTGGAGTTGACGCTCTGTGGCGCTCGTCTCACATGGAATCCCTTCTCCTGAGAGCAGATAACTACTGTCACGATTTCTGCCTTTTCTTTTCCTATAAGTACTCTTAGAGAATCGACAGTGCCTATCCTCTGATAAATTGTCCGAAGTGAACTTATTCATCATTGACATGAGATAAAATTTCGTCTCTTGAATTTTCCTGAAACTACTGTCTGTCATTGAGGGCCTAGGATGAGCATTCCTTCTTCATCCTATCATCCGTTACCTCCTCCCACCAGCAGCACAAGTCAATATGTTTGTTTCGAACCCCCTCATTGGCAAGCCAGTCTGCAACTTTGTTGGCTTCCCTACGGACATGCACCAACCTAAGAGTACGTAACACTCTTAGGTGTGATTGGATTCTTTGGTAGACATGCAGAAGCTGCCAGTGGCCTGAGATTTTCTCAAGTGTAGCGCCAGAATTAACCCTCTTCACCGAATTAATGACTAGTTCCGAGTCAGCCTCAATGATGACATTTTGAATGTTGTACTTGAGCAGAATTTCCAAGCATAGTTCCATCGCCATGAGCTCAGCCATATTGTTGGTGGCTTTTCCTAGATAACTATGGAAGATGACCAGAATGTTGCCTTCCTCATCCCTCAAGACCCCTCCATAACCTGCTTCACCCGGATTCCCTTTAGAGGCCCCATCAATGTTAAATTTTAAAAAACCATGAGAAGGGGGTTGCCAGGAAGCTTTTTCAGCAGAGATATTCTTGTTGATCTGTATAGAACACTGAGGGAGATGGACATTGAGCTCTAACTTTTCCAGGATTCTAGCCTCTCTTTGTCCTATGAGTTTTCCAGTATCAGCACCTCCCAGGATGTGCACAGACTCTCTGAGTTGTTTAAGGATTAGCTTTAGAATGTTGCTCACCGGGCTCACCTTATCCTTGAAAATCCTATTATTGTGCTCCTTCCAAACATTCCAGATTAAGAACCCTAGGGTCAGCACCCAGGCGGAGGTTATTATCTCATTCTCCGAAAAGTTTTTCCTCTAGTTTATCAATGTAGCAATGATGTCATTTACATTTCTGTCTGTCTGCTCAAAGACATCACCAACCCAGTGCCAAAGTATTGTGGTGAATGAGCATCTATTCAGGAGATGATTAGTGGTTTCTTCCTATTGTCCACATAGGTGACATCTTGAGGGGCCAACAAAGCCTCTTTTTCTTAGGTTATCCCATGTTAGAATCTTGCCCTGTAGAACCAGCCACTTGAACAGTTTGACTTTCATCCAATGAGGATTATCCCAGAGTTCTTTCCACTTTTTATCAGTGTTTGGATAGTTAAGTCCTGTGTCTATCCTTTTGGCCTCCTTAAGGGTGAAGAGACCTGTCTTATTCTTTCCCCATCTTAATTGATCTTCCAAGGTTGAGGTTAAGATTTGCCTCTTTTCCAAAAGACCATTAAGGGCTATAGCTTGAGTATGCATCCTGCCCGTATCTCTATACTCTGGAAGTTTCCATATTCTCCATTTCTCATTGTTCCTTGAGTGATCCCAATAGTCCCTTACCCTCCTTAAACCTTTGTTGATGGTATCTGTGTGAATGTCTGCTAAATCTTCACTGCGGAGATTTTCCTCCTGCTGCCAATTATCCTCCTAGAACCAAGCCAGATTTCCATTTCTGATCTCCCAGAAACTATGATTTTGGACTAGGGCCCTGTTCTCCCATGCTCTATTCCAAATTGAAGAACCTTTTACTTGTCCTGTCATTCTTATGAGGTTCTTCTCCTGCCAATCTCTTGCATACTTTTTCTTCCACAGTTTTGCCCAGGGGGCTTGAATTTCCTTTAGCCATCTCCACCAGATTTTGGCTCCTAGAACTTTGTTAAGAGTTCCTGGGTCATGAAGACCCAAGCCACCATGGGACTTTGGTTTGCATACCCTGTCCCATGCCACTAGGGCCCATTTCTTCTTTTCTTCACCTTTCCCCCAGAGAAAGTCTCTTTGAATGTTTCTTATATTAGTAATAACACCAGTTGGTGTCGGAATGGCCGAAAGCATATAGATAGGGATACTTTGGAGGATAGCCTTAGTTAGAATCAGTCTCCCAGCTAGATTTAGGGCTCTATTTTTCCATTTGCTAATCTTATCTTTTAGCTTATTTAGAACAGGCTCCCAGATTTCCTTGTGTAACGGTTTGTCAGTGAGGGGAACTCCCAGGTACTTCACGGGCAATGACTCTCTTTGAAAGCCCAAAATTCTGGAAAGATTTCTCTGAATCGAAATATCTGTATTGAAAAAGAAAATATTTGATTTAGTGAGACTTACCTCTGTGCCTACTACCAAGGCAAACTCACTCAGAATCTGCTTAAATGCTCTGGCCTCCTTGACTGTGGGTGTGCCTTGAAGCATAGTGTCATCTACAAATTGTTGATGTGTCACCGTGTCCCCACCTTGAGTGAGTCTCAGACCCTGAATTCTCCCTTCCTCCTTAGTAGCTCTGATTGCTCTCCTAACCCTTCCGTCATTAGAATGAAAAGGAAAGGAGAGAGAGGATACCCTTGCCTGAGTCCTCTCGTAGGCTTGAAGGTTTTGGAGGGAGAGCCATTGAGAAGAATTGAACAGCTGGCTGTGGTAACTAGCGCCATGACCCACTTAATCCAATTGTGATCAAAGCCATAGGCTTTTAGTACTTCTCTTATGTATGACCAGCTGAGTTTGTCATAGGCCTTTGCTATGTCCAGCTGAATTATCATCCCTGCTTGTTTATTGGTATTGAGTGAATGAACCACTTCATGTGCTTGAATAATGTTATTTAGAATTTGTCTTCCTTCCACATAGCCTGTTTTCTCCTCTAACACTAGGGTAGGGAGGAGTGGTTTGAGATGATTGGAAATTACTTTGGATATAATTTTGTACACCACATTGCATAATGCTATAGGTCTAAATCTGTCTGGAGAGGTGGCCTTTTCCTGTTTGGGGATTAAGGCTATGAAAGATTCATTGAGCGCCTTTAAGATCGTCTTAAATTTCCGAGAGTCTTCCACAACCTCCAGAATATCTTGTTTTACTATCCTCCAACATGCTTTGAAAAAGTCCACATTGAAGCCATCCGGGCCTGGTGCTTTCCCATTGTGCATCTCTGTAATGACTTCCTCAATTTCTTCCTCTGTTACTGGTCTGTTGAGATTGTAATTGTCATCTCTAGAAACCAATTTAGGAATGTATTGAGTAAATCTCTTCATAAACTGATATCTATCTTCCGAGGTTTCCTCTGCAATTCTCTGAAAATGTTGGACTAGAACCTCTTCCATCTCTTCATGAGTGTTTCTTTCTATTCCATGCTGATCTGTGAGTTTCATAATTCTGTTGTTGTTTCTATGAGCTATGGTGGATCTGTGGAAGAATTTGGTGTTTCTCTCCCCTTCCTTAATCCATTGTACTCTAGATTTCTGTCTCCAGAATATTTCCTCTTGTAGGCATCTGTTTTCCCAATCATGCTGAAGTGACTCTGCCATCTCTTTCCTTTCATCTGTATAGCCTTCTGTGATAAGAATTTGGTTTATTTCCTTTAGTTTCTTTTCCACATCTCCTTTGGCTTTGAAGATATTGCCAAATTCCTTTCTATTCCACTCTTTGAGTCTACCTTTAATATGCTTGAGCCTACTGTGAAGAAGGAACATCTTTGTACCATAAATGTGTAGCTCTTCCTTCCACCATTTTTCGATGTTTGTGAGGAAGTTTGAGTGTGTGAGCCAAGCATTCTCAAACCTGAAGGGGGAGTTCTTCGGTTTACCAAATAGAGAAGCTTCCAATTGAATAGGCCAGTGGTCAGAACCTCCAAAAGGTAGGATGAGTGCATTCAGGCTACTTCCCATGAGAAGAAGTTCCTCTGAGATAATGAATCTGTCTAATTTTGAGGCTACTTGGGTAGGGCCGCCCCTTTTGTTATTCCAAGTGAAGATTCCATTGCTAGTTTCCATGTCAACCAATTTCATATTGGTGATGAAGTTCTAGAAGGCAACAAAATCCCTACCAAGAGTTCTAGTACCTCCTTTCTTCTCCACGAGTGATTTTGTCATGTTAAAATCACCTCCTAGAATCCAGGGTAGAGCTGGGTATCTTTTCTTCATATCCTCCAGAGTGGTGAGGAGTCGAAGTTTGTCCTCCATTGGCTGAGGACCGTAGACATTGGTGATCATGTAACATTGCCTATCACCCACCGGTTGGAAAATCAGAGAGAGGTGATGTCTGGAAGCCTCCGCATCAATCACACCAAATTTCTGTGGATCCCATAGAGTGAGAATGCCACCAGCAGATTTATTTGCTTTAACTTCAAGGTATTCATATCTATTTAACCATTTTCTATGTTTTTCTCTGATCTTCTCCACTGAGCATTTTGTTTCTTGTAAGAATACTATGTCAGGTTTTTCCTCTTTGATCCTGTTACTTAGATTCCTCTGTTTTCTTCTGCTCCCAAGTCCTCTAATGTTCCAGGTTGTGATTTTCATTGAGATGGGGTTGTAAAGGAGTAACTGGAAAGGTCTTTCATCCTTCCAGAGTCAATCATGAGTTTGCCACACTCCAGCAGTAGTTCTTTCTGTCTTTTCCTTCCCCTCCTCTTTCCTAGGTTTTTTGTTAATTTTCCTGTTATTAGTCCTATTGTGGAAGTCCCTTTATTTTCCTAGTTATCATGTCCTCTTTTGACTCCTGCAGCTATTTGATGTGACTTGTTAAGGAATAGTTGTTGTACCTTGTCAACGTCCTCCTGAGGTATAGAGTTTATTCCCAGGTTCCCTCCTCGTTCAAGAAACTTTTCCAGCTCTAGGTTCTCCCTTTCCAAGATCTCCTGTAAGTCTTGGTCCTCTGTGCCACTTTCACTTTGAGTCGTATCATGGTCTTTTTCTATTTCCATGTTACACAAAGGGTCCGTCGTGTATTCATTCTGTTCCTGAGTGAACTCCATGCTGGTCTCTTTTCCTTTCCCCCTTGCTGTCTGATTCTCTGTCCTCTTTTGATCACCTCCATCTACATCTTCTTCTCCTAAGATCTCAAAACTGTTGTGCCTTCTTGTTTTGTTCTCCTTCTCAGTAGGGTTCTTATGTGTCTTCCTTCCCCCTCCTTTTCCTTTTCCTCCGACTTTGGTGAAACCTGTCTGATCTTTCCCTTTACTGGTGTTTAGATCTTCCTCCCTTCTATTAAGAGGACAGTCTCTAGATAGGTGCCCATGTTCATGACATTTGTGACATCTAAACGAGATATGTTCATAGTCAACTGTTTGAACCCATTCCTCGTCATAGACTTCTAGAATGACCTCATCTGGAAGGGCTCCTGATAGGTCCATCTCCACACAGATACGAGCATAGGAGGTATATTTTCCTCATAGAGTAGCCTCAGAAATATTTAAGAAATGACCTAATTTATTGCCTATAGCTTTTAAAGATTCTGGCATCTAGTAATCTAAAGGTAAGGAGTAGAGTCTAATCCATACCAGTACCGAAGTGAAGGTTTCTTGTTCTGGCACAAAGTTCATCGTCCATGGCCACATATAGAGTCCAGCAGTTGCAAAGAAGTATGGTCCTCCTTCAAAAATCTTGTCTTTGTCCTCCATGTTCATGAATACCACTGGAAAAAAAACCCTTGGATCCAAGATGTATATTTAAATCCCCCTTTGGTTTCCAGTTGTATTTTATCCAAGTGTACAACGCCTTCTCTGATGGCCAGATACCCATAAATTTGCATATAATGGCATAGTTTGCCATGTGATCCATGTGCTCTTGCAGAGCTAGATCATTTAAAATAACCCGCGGTTTGGTTGTGGTCTTGGGTTTACAGGGCCCCAACTTGGATCTGTTCCCTATCTCCTGACCTCTGTCTTCCGCTTTCTTCTCCTGTCGGTTCTCTTCGTGGGTCCCTTGTTCTGCATGGGTATTGCTGCCTTCCGCCTTCTGAGTTTCTGTGTTTTTTGTCTTGACCTCCAAGGGTTGTGGAGGCTTGTTCTTATTCCCTACTCTTCCCCTGCTTGCAACCACGTTACTATAGGAGGGAGAGGAGCTCCCTCCTCCCTGTGCTTCCATGGGTACCTGTTACCCTCTGTCAGTCCCTTTGTTGAACCCAAGAGCCTATTCAAGATAACTTTTTAAAGATCATATATCTATATATTTATAGATATCAATATCATGGATGAGCATTTTCCACTTGATTCTTCAAGGCGAGCATCAATCGAGTCTCATGCATATACTATAGGGGGAGGTCATGGATCAAGGATATTGTCAAATGAATCAGAGGGGGGGAGGAGATTATCAAATGAATCAGGAAAGGTGCATCATGATTGTGGTATATATATATGTTTATGTGCAAGTTTTTAAATGATATTTGAATATAATCACATGTACATATATGTATGAAATTGATTTTTTTCAATTTAGCTTTGTTAATTTATAATAAATTTCATTTTTTAGGAGCATTGCAAACTAAGTTGAAGAGAGTATGTACTGACTCAATGGAGGGCAATCATTCACATCATCGTGGTGTGGTATGTATCTATATATATGTATGTGTGTGTGTGTGTGTGTGTGTGCACATTTACTTAAATGATAAATATAAGTAGAATCATATGTACACATAGATATATATATATATATATATATATATTGATTTTTTTTTCTTTTTTTTTTTAGAGGATTCTCTCACTATGTCGTCATGTGAGGGTGGTCAACATTCTCCTGGTGGTCAACAAGTTCAATCAAATTGGTGCTCAACCATCTTTGGGTGGTCATGATGGTGCTCAACCATCTCCAGGTGGCTATCAATCTCAATCAGATCCTCATGATCCTCATCATTTTGGTAAATTATATATTATAATTTTTTTTATTTTAAAACAAATTTGTACATGTAAATGAATTGTATACATACATGTACATGTCTATATTTCATGTGTATTAATACATGTGTACACATGTTTTTATATTTATGTAATTATATTAATGCAAGGGGTGAAAATGTTTCTCGAGGTAAATGTACGCAAAGCAAGGAAATTCAAGAAGAAGAGCATACACCAACTACCACCTATCATTATGATATTCTTGTTGAGATCCTTCGTAAAAAAACGTCCAACAATGTATGTTACAAATGTGCATATGTGATTATTCAAAATTGAGGAAATACCTTGGGATTTTGGAGCTCCCTACAGAGAGTCGAAAAAGCTTAGAAATAGTTGTGCACTCTCTAAGCTCATTTCTTGATATTTAAGAAGCTTGGGCCAACCACTGATTGCTTTATAGATATGATAAGGTATAGAAAGGAAGCAGTAGTGGGTCCCGATAAATGGGCCGAAGTAAGTAAAAGGGCTACAAAAGCACATGAAAAATCTATGTTTAATTTCAAAAAAGCGTCGAAAAGAAAGATACTCAAGGTGGAATATTTCAAGCACCCTGAAATAACCACCCATTTGTATGATAGGTTCCTTACAATGTATGGAAAGATGCCATGGAATGACAAGGTTCCAATTTATTTTGCAAAATTACTTTATGCGAAATTTCTTTTGGGTATGAGACCTGACTATAATGACCTTCCATGTGAATTTTATGGTACTTGGAGAGGTCAGATATATGAACGTACGGGTGCATTACGGGATACTGAATTTCCTCGCCCTCCACCAACTTTGGTAGGTCGACCTCCTCGTCTGGTAAATTTTCGGTTGGATATGGGTGTCACTTCTCAAATTGGCCGATATGGAATGGATGCTATTATAGACAACATCGAGACTACATTGACTGAAATTGATGCCAATCAAAATCTACAAAGAGCATGAGTTGATGCACATGTTAATTTTATATATAAATTGGATGAGGAGATATATAATATGAATATTAAGGAGCTTAAAGCATATGGAAAAGGTTTCCATAATGGTTGGAAAGACCTAATTGGCCATGAGGAAGAGGGCATGGGATCGGTATGTGTTAATGGTTAGGGTGGATATTTTAATGTAATGTATGTGTTAATGTCGATTCACATACATTGTGTTAATTTTTTCTGATGTAATCTAACACAAATGTATCATTTTTTAACCATTTGCAGTTAAGTCATTTGTTGAACGAAAATTTTGATAATATCACAGTCCCAGGTTCAGGTTCTAATGAATATATGTTGAGAGATGTTAGTTTTTTTTAAGAGTTCATGTTAATGCTATTATTCTACTTTTATTATATCGGTATCGTGAGGACATATTCTTAAAAGAAATAATTATGTATATATAATTAAATGTTAACAGATTCCGATTATGTCCAATTATGTCTGACATTTTAGACATAGTGCCACCCTCTTCCTCCCTATTAGGAGATGTGTCAAATATTCGCTTGTCACAAGTATTGAATATTTCACTTTAGTTTTCTTATAATTTGAAGCAAGTTTCATTAAAAATGAGATCTTTATCTTACAGTTTTAAACTTTTCGAATTTTAGGATTGTGGAGATTGTTTTCGTTCTCCAGGGACTTTAGCGATGGAGTCAACAATGGGGATAGGATCATAAAAAAAAATTGAAAAAGTTGTTTAACATTTTTTTTAATATTGCAAGTTTAAGAATTTTCATGTGCAATTTTAAATTTTTAATTTATACATATGTACATGTATTTTACAGGGCATCCACCACAAGGCCCCGATATATGGTGAACGCCATGAGGGCGCAATGGAGGGGGAACACCATGAGGTATTGCATTGAATTTGAAACTTTTTATAATTTTGTTTTGATGATTACATTCTCATTTAATTTTAAAACATTAAAATTTAATTTTAAAGTACATAATATTATGTATATATGCAA
Source organism: Pinus tabuliformis (assembly GCA_031772625.1). NCBI lineage: Eukaryota > Viridiplantae > Streptophyta > Pinopsida > Pinales > Pinaceae > Pinus > Pinus tabuliformis. Next base: position 1,241,177,899 of record CM062820.1, on the reverse strand, counting down.
TTACACATGTTATGTAGGGCACCCATGATTCAGATGAGAGCACGAGGATGTTGATAGATCATAAATTTTAGCGAGATTATCTTTGATCGACAACTTTTTATTTGACACTATTTTTATATTATATTTACTTTTATCATTATATAAATTTTGGACATATTTAACGGAAAACTCTTTATTATAAATTGATGTCTTTGACATGCATATTCTTATTTCATAACTTTTTAATATATATTTACTTTTATAATGACATAAATTTTTGACATTTTAAGTAGAACTCTATTATGATGTAATACATGCTATTTCTGGAGTTTATGTACATTCTTAATGATGATTCTTATAATTGTGCATTATAAAACATGGTACAATTTCCATGATGAATGGTTTGATGCTTAAAGATTTTACATATTTAGTTCATGAATATGTAGTAATGAAAGTAAATTTTCATCTAGTTACCATACATTTTGCATGATCATTATTATAATGTTAGTAGATGATTCTCAAATGTTTTACATTAAATTTGTTTTGTCAAGTTATTTAAAATGAATATAATAAAATTGCAAATTACCAAACATGGTACATTTTGCATTTGAATGAATCTTATAATGGTGTAGATGTCTAGAAAAAAATCATAACTTAAAAAATTGCATTCTAAAATATGATATACATTTTGCATTCATGCATAGAAAGGCTACTATGGATGTTGGTTGACAGTTAAAAATTTTAATATAAATTTGTCTAAATGCAAACATACTATAAAATTGCATTATAAAACATCGTACAATTTTCATATTTAAGTTAATGGTTATGCTCATGATTATACATTCATGATTAAGGTTTTAAATATTTAAGTTCATGATTATGTAGCAATAAAAGTAAATTTGCATTTAGTTGGTACATTTTTCATGATCATTATTATAATGAACTTAGTATCTAATGATTCTTAAAGGTTTTGATTTTAAAGATGTTTTGTCAAGTTATTTAATGAATAGTAAAATTGCAAATTACAAAACATGGTACATTTTGCATTTAAATGAATCTTATAATGGTGTAGATATATAAACCAATCATAACTTTAAATATTGCATTATAAAATATGGTACATGCATTTTTCATTCATGTATGGAAAGGCTACTATGGATGTGGGTTGATAGTTAACTTTTTTAATATAAAGTTGTTCATGCAAACATATATAAAATTTCTTTATAAGACATGGTACTAAGATCTAGCTCAATAAAAATATTTGAAAAGATAAAATGATGGTCCATAAAAAATAAAAATGCAATGCAAACATGATAGGTGTACAATAAACAACAAACAAGAAAATTGTGATATATGAGCTACATATTTCCATTATAGTAGTATTTGGGAGATCCTTGAATTTCTTTTTAACTTAACAATAAATTTGTGCCATATTATTGATTTCTTTTTGTAATATTTATTACTAGCTAGAATAAACAACTTAAGAGTGCACAAAAGGACAGGCTAACAATGTATTTGAACTCTAAGTTCTCAAATATGAATAAAAGGAGAAGAAATTGTCAGGTAGTTCAATTAAAAAAAATATAATGGAATTCCCTCAATGATCCATTCATGGTTAGCTTTTGACAATCTCCATTTTTTAACTTCCAATTTTCTTTCTATTGAACTTCTATCAACTTTAAGCACGCTGCACACACCAAGTGACTATATTGACAACTTATGGAATCGGGTCGATAGTCTTGAAAGTAAACATTAATCTTAGTTTGATGAGTTTCTTGGAAAAAATAAACTTTCAGTATAATAGACCCTCTTTCATATATAAAACAGTTATCATCAGAGTCTTCCAATAACTTCATCTTTCGTTCAGTGCACTGCATCAAATAATACTTGACATTTTCTATGTTGTTAATGGGTGGAACTACAACAAAAACATCTCATGCACAATAAAAGAACTGTAAATTCAGATCATAATTAATAATAAATGCCTCCGTCATTCCTACATTTTCCATTCTCTCTCCTTCCCTGAGGTCTGGTCGGTTACCATCATTCTCATTCTATCACTGTCTCATACCTTTATTTATACACTCCATCGAGATCTTTCTTATACACTTATTGATCTATCATGATGATGAGTCACGGTAGATGGTTTGAAATGTCAATTCAAACAATATGGATGTGATGATTCCGGAAGATAACTCTACACAAAACATAAATCACAGAAGCCTCAAAGCAATAATTTTAACCCTGTACGGGAGGGAGAAATTACAAGAAGTTTGTACATTTGAAAAATTAAGATCATTGATTACCAAGAACAAGTCAGATCTCACCTTTCTTAAATTCTCTAGAGATGCCTCCTTCATTCCTACATTCACCATTCTCTCTCCTTCCTTAAGGTCTGGTCGGCTACGATCATTCTTGTTCTATCACTTTCTCATACCTTTATTTATACACTCCATCGAGATTTGTCTTATACACTTATTGATCTATCCTAATGATGAGCCACGGTGAATGGTTCAAAACATTGATTCAAACAATTATGGATGCAATGATTCTAGAAGATAACTCCACACAAAACATAAATCGCAGAAGCCTCAAAGTAATAATTTTAACCCTATACGAGAGGGAGAAATTACAATAAGTTCAAACATTCAAACAATTAAGATCATTGATTGCCAAGAACAAGTTAGATCTCACCTTTCTTAAACACTATAGAGATGCCTTCGTCATTCCAACATTTTCTATTCTCTCTCCTTCCCTAAGGTATGGTCGGCTACCATCATTCTCGTTCTATCACTGTCTCGTACCTTTATTTATACACTCCATCGAGATCTATCTTATACAATTATTGATCTATCCTAATGATGATTCAAGATGGATGGTTTGAAATGTCGATTCAAACAATTATGGATGTGATGATTCCGGAAGATAACTCTACACAAAACATAAATTGTTGAAGCCTCAAAGCAATAATTTTAACCCTGTATGGGAGGGAAAAATTACAAGAAGTTCGTACATTTGAATAATTAAGATCACTAATTTCCAGGAACAAGTTAGATCTCACCTTTCTTAAATGTTGTAGAGATGCCTCTTTCATTTCTACATTCACCATTCTCTCTCCTTCCCTGAGGTCTGGTCGGCTACCATCATTCCCGTTCTATCATTGTCTCATACCTTTATTTACACACTCCATCGAGATCTGTCTTGTACACTTATTGATTTATCCTGATGATGAGCCACATTGGATGGTTTGAAACGCCGATTCAAATAATTATGGATGTGATGATTCCAAAAGATAACTCTATGCAAAACATAAACCGTAGAAGCCTCAAAACAATAAGAAATTAGTTATCAACACGAACTTGATTTTATTATCTATTTAGATATATATTTTAAATATTAAATATAGATGCTTATCCACAATGGTTTGTTTTAATTGAATGCAATTTTTGAGTCCCTTTTATTGCTTCAGCTTCATATGTAATCTACTTATCTACATCTTAGATTCCAATATGCCAAAAAACCTATAGTAATTCATACAAGAATTTAAATATGTTATTTAAAATACAGTTTATATATCAAAGATAATCATCATGATATTATTTTTAGATATATAATTTATAAATGTTTAAAATTAAAAAATTAATAAAAATTATCATATATTAAAAAACCATTCAAGTTAATGTATATATATGTACATACCTGCATACCTCCCTTGATGGGTTAGTCTCATGACTTAGTGTAGCAATGTACCATTGAACAACTTGTTCAGCTAAGGAAAGTCGATTTGCAGAGTGCTCCATTTGATATCTTCAAAGTGCTTGTTTTATACAAGCCCTTGCACAATCATGTTCTCCTTTTCCATGACCAGTCTGAAAGAAATTCCAACAATGTTTGATGTTAGTTTTCATATGAAGACAACACAACCAAAAGAATGATCGTAAAGATTTGAATTGACATGTGCATCCATCTGACCATATCCAATGCTCGTTGAATTTTATTCCACGACCTTTCAATGAGTCATAAGTCCTATCATAGTAGTGTTATACAAAATGTGTATCATGTGTATGATCATGGCTAATATAAAAGTGATATTCATTAATAACATGTCGATTCTCACTAGTGTTTCTATATGATAAAAAAATTGTTCAACATGTCTATATAGAACATGGAAAAGCATAGAGACTTTGTTAGAATGATAATATTTACTCCAAAGTTCATTTCGTGCGAAAAATGTGTAATTTTCTGCAAAATCAACTATTGAGAAAATGGTCCCTCGTGGAAAAATTTCACAGGATTTTTTGAATTGTAGGTCCTGCCATCAAGTTCTATGATAATGCTTGGTGTATTTATAAATTTCTGTCTCAAACTTCTTCAAAAACTCTATCACAAAAATTTATTCTTCTTGTAAATCAATCCTTTTAGCAGTTGTACTACTACTTGAACCAATCGATGTATGAATATATTCATATCTCTTCCATTTCACTTTTATGTAAGACAATGATTGATCATTAATATCAATAGGATATGAGTTGTGAAATAAAGTCAAATTTCCACAACAATCACATTTGTTACCACCAACACATTTCTTTTGGTAAAATAAATCATGAATTTCTCTTACACAGAATTTGGGATATGAAACCATGGATACTGGAAGGAGGAGGTGAATTTTTACAAAAAAAATTACCAAAATTAAGGAAGGTGTCATAATATAATTTAGATTCCACATGATAACGACAACAACAAGTGTCGCGTACATTGATAAGTTTAACAATCCATGGTTTTTGTTGCATAAAAGTACTAATTGAGGCATTAATTCCACGATTCTCTTCTACGAAATTATTGAACAACTCTGTATGAGTGGTTTCCAAGATACGTTTTGCATGTTCTTCATACTGATTTCATGCCATTATTCGCGGCATCACATCCCTTACTTTTCGTGAAACACGTGATTTTTTCATCCAATATTCATATATTATTTTCTTAACATCTTCTCTAAGTCTATCTTTGTTTGGTTGCCTACAAATAAATGTCCAACAAGAGAGCTCATGATATGCATCAATTTACAATCGAAATTTCCTATGTTGGTGCAATGTTTTTCGTGAGCTCCCTAATGCTTTTTCCATAGATTTTACCAAACAATTTTCTTTAGTACTTGATGAAACCACTGCCATTTGTATTACTCTACGTGCATCTATATAACTTTTCTTTCTAGATCTTCCAATTATTTTTGGAGAACTATTTATATTTTGAATCATATTTTCCTTCACCCTAATATCTTTCGTTGATTTTCAAATAACCAATAGTATTGTAGCTTCTTCTAATTTCTTTGATGTTAAGAGGCCTCTCAAAATTTGAGCTTGAACTATCACAAATTCATCCTTGAAGAACTTATCAATAATGAGCTTAATACGATATCATATCACATGGTCAACTTTTTTATCTTCATATGTGCTAGTGTCAACATTTTCTAACATCTCATCATCGATAATGATTTCATCTGTACATATGAGAATTTAATGTAAATGGGTATAAATATACATTAAATAATTAAATTAAAAAATAGATTTTGAATGAAATTGAAAGTAATTAAATTATATATGTATAATTTCAATAATACATATGACATATATATACATACCTAATGGTGATTCAACTTCTCTACTTGAATCTCTTTCAACATCTTCAACCACATCATCAATCATTGGTTCATTATTTTTTTCACTTTTGCTTTCATCATCTTCAACAACATCATCAATAATTGGTTCATTATCTTTTTCACTTTCTTTCAACATTTTCAATCTCATCATCAATGTTATGAGGAAAATCTCTCTTTGTTTACATTGAAAAATATTTTCAATTTAGATCATCAAATAAAAATTAAATTTCACAATACGGAATTAAATTTTAAATATCATTTATAGTATTTACATTTACATACCTGCTTCAACTCCTTGTTGAGATTGATTTTCTCTTTCAATATTTGAGTGTTCTTGCTTCTTTCTTTTGTAATATTTTCTCGAGTATTCTCTATGAGCCTCAATGTCTCTTATTCAATCATATTTTCTCTTGAAATTTCTTTGATTTCCCATGATAATTAAATCTATGTAGATTTTTAAAATCAAACAAAAAAAATCAATTTCAAAATCGAGCTAAAAAACTCAATTTCAAAATCCAGCAAAAAAAACTCACTTTAAAAATTCAGCCCAAAAAAACCCACTTTAACAATTCAGCTCAAAAAAACTCACTTTGAAAATTCAGCCCAAGATTTACTTTAAAAATTAAGCCCAAATGAAGAATGCGAGTGTGAAAATAATGTTTTGGTTGAATTTATTTATATTGTTTAGCTGAAAGAGTTTTTTGGAAGGTCACACCATTTTAATTTTGTGACCGAGGAAAAATATGGATAGATGTTTGGCCAAACTTTTAGAAAAATTCAGCCAAAAAGGTTTACCGTTCATTTTAATGTTCGTCTGCGGAAAACAAAAATTAAACAATTTTTTATTTTTTATTTTATATATATATATATATTTCAGTTGAACTACTTTTTACAGTCGAAAACCTGCAACTCTGCAACAAATAGTCTTTGATCACCTATCTCCAACTTCTGAATTGTTAAACTCCATCAAATATGGTGAATTTACTTTCAAAACCAATACCATCATTTTCAAAATTGAATCTACTTTCAGTAGAAATAAATTTTATGCAATTTCATAGATATTCGCTAAATTTAATTAATTTTCTAATAAAATGTGTTCAAAATTTTTCTGAAGGTCATTATGATTCAGTGAAATCAAAATTTTGTATCTTCCCAAATACACTGTAAACAAATATGGAAAATTTATGGTGCATTACGTTGGTCTGTCTTCTTTAAGGGGTAGTTTTTAGATTTTTTTAACTAATATGTTGAGAAACATGATGCCATGTTAAACATCTTCAAAATCTACAGTTTTTCATATTGGTTCAATTGAAAAAATTCTAGTAATTATGGTGTGCATCAATTGGTTTCGTAAATATAACCATATCGAAGTAGAGTGTGTCTAGATTTTTGGAACACATTTTTTTTTAAAGGCCAAGTTAACAAAGAATCCAACAGTGCCAAAAAAATGATTTTTTATGTATCCCTTGATTTTTAAAGAAAACACAGTTAAATAATTGCTAATTTGACATATCAAATGTGAATAAAAAAATTCTAAAAAATATGCAATAGAAAGCTAATAAAATTCCTGACAAGTTTTCTTTTTATTGTAAAATGAAATTCTAAATAGAAAAATTGCTTTGGCTTGCCGAATGTTGAAGAACTTCAAAATATGATATTTTTTTCTCAAAAAAATGAAAAAAGTGTAACCTAACTTCACATTTTCACTCGCAACAGTATTTGCAAATACAAGATTCGATGGGAAACAAGATCAATTTTGAATGAAAGCGTCATCCTTCCACCATGATCTAACTGGTGGAGAATGGAAGCGCCGATCGTTGAAACGAAAGCTTCAGGGTAACCACATGTCACCGTCGCCTACTCTTTTAAATTTGTTTCAATTCCAATTGGAATGGAAGTGTCAGTCATTCAAAGGATGGCTTCAAGTTAACCACATGCCACTGCTGCCTATCCTTTCAATTCAAGAACTTTTTTTTTTTCCATTCAACAATTTGGCTATTTCAAATTATTCAATTAAAAATCAAATTTATTTTTTTTCACTTCCTTTTTCTCTCCATCGCTTCCACTCCCTTTATCACATAGCCATTGATCATGCACTCAGACAAAGCATATTCCACAAGTATTTGCCCTGTAACTAATTTTAGTTGTCCATAAAAAAAACAAACACATCCCATCCACCTAAAATTGAAATATATATGCCTATCAACGAAACATATTACAAATTATGGTTTAAATTTACAAAAATATATTAAAAACAATACTTTACAGTTATAAAAGATATATTAAAAAATATACATTATAGTTATAAAAATATATTAAAAATGATAGTTTACCATTATAAAAAAGAATAATAATAATTCAAGGTAAACTTGTGAGCAATTATAGTACACATAAGGACATTAATATGGTCCTTACAAATGTTGATTGGTTTTTTCATTAAAATAATTTATCCATATCTTTCGCACGAGTTTAATTGAGCCCAAAACCATGGAGGAAGATCTATATATATATATAAAAGTCATAAAATTTATAATTTATGAAAATATTTTGATTATTACAAAAAAAAATATAACAACAAAATTATATAAATTATTGGACTAGTCTAATTTATAGACTAATCATGGCATTTTTTTTTGTTAACTTTGACCAAATTCTAGCATAGATTTTAAAAAACTTGAATTTAAGTTGTTTAATATGTATAATTCAAGTTCCCCAGGTTTTTTAGGGGTTTTAATCCATTGTTGCATTCAAAAATTTATTTTAACCAACAAAAAATCATATTCTTTCTTGAAATTCTATCACCGGATTCTGATGAAAACAACCATTTCATCTATAAGTTAGACTACCCCCAATTTTTTTTTTCAAAAATACCATGGTTAAGCGACTAACACCCATTAATTATGTTCCAAACATATTGAGGATACTGAAACTAAACTCTTTGAAAAATATCCCATAATGAGGGTTCTTGTAGTGGTTTCTAAGTATGATTAATGTTCTTAATCTTAAGACAATACAACCAAGTATTAAGTCTATAGCTTCCCCGATATAACATGATTAGGCATTAAGGCCCATTTACAATGTGTTGAATATATGCATGGTATTGATATCCCTCCCAAAGGCCTTAAAAGAACCCTTACAAAAAATACATATGTTGGTTCAAGGATTGTTAAATGTGCTTAAGCCTATTTCCTTCTTTGCCCATAATTAAGGTTTTACAACCCATTTTTAATGTAGAAAACCTTGTAATGGTGGACATGTATTAATATATTGCAACTACCCCATATAAATGGATTTTGTTGTGGTTTGAAATTGATTTTCATGATTATTGAGCCTAATAAGTGATGTTTAGGTCATAATTCCTCTGGCCTAACCATTGTGCTTAAGCTCAGGAAGGTTCATTTATGGATTGATCCTGTTATCCCCCAAATAACAATATTCAACCCTTGAGACCCTTTTATATCACATGAAACATATTTGTGGCACCCATATGCCACTTAGATCATAATTAACCATACCCATCAACCTAACGAGCATTTCTAGTGTAAGACTATGTCTTATATTTTTTCTAGATCATGTGTTATGGCTTAATAATAATGCCTTGATGCAGGTGGAAGCAGAACTCAAAAAACCCAATAATCACCCCGTGGATCCCTTTTAATTACAATCCAGTTGTTTTTCTTTTATACTAAAATACATTGAAAAACAAGTCAAAACAATGAGATTTTACCTTTTTTTTAATCGGCACACTCATCGTACGTCGAAAGTCAATGCACTGATCTTTGGTGACCATTGATCTGGATCTATGAGATCTGATGGTTGTCGAAGATTTCAGGGGGAATAATAGACCGGGATTTAACCGCTCGATAAACGGTTTTCTCCCCCTCCTCCTTTACTACATGTCGAAGGGTGAATGGGATCGGGTGCCGACCCTTCAAAACAACTTACAACCTTTGATGTGCCCGAAATACCATTTACTATAGTGAAACTACTTCTCAATCCAACGGTTGTGATATATCGCGATCTGACGGCAACGATTTAATCGCTCGATCGCAAGTCGCAATGTCCACTTGCCAGGCTCCTTCTGCTACGATGCGCTGATCCGATCAGTCTTTCGGACCTGATAAGGTATAGGCTCTCGTCAATAATATTTCACGTCCGGACTTGGATCCGATCTCTGTTTTGCGCTGATTTTTAGTGTAAGTCGGGGTTTTCACTTGCAGGACCAAAACGATGTAATAAACTTCGCCAATATGATATGGAGAATCCAATGGCTGGGATTAAACAACGATATTTATAATAAAGCCTCCGCTTCTATCAATCACATGATTTAGGCGAGAATATAGAAAACAAAGGGATAATCACTCAGCCCGATTACAAAGGAAACAAGAGCACAATGAGGGTTTCAGCAGGCTTACTGATTAATCACACACACAACATCGTTTATTCATAAAAATAGTTACAGAGTCTCGGCCTTGGCCTGATTACAACATATGAAAAGACCTCTGTTTCAACAGAAATCCACACGCTAATTCTAGGCTCTCACTCCACTCAATCCACTCCTCAATCCTCTCTATTTTCATTACATTTTTCCTTCCTTTTATCAATAGGATATTACTCTAGATATGTCTAACAACTCAATCTCTATTTTTAATAAATCTAACAGTAAATCTTCTAATTCCTAGCTCTACCTCACACCTATGCTAACAAATTATCTTTGAGCCTAAAATAAGACAATTTCTAACTATTATAATAATGAAATACAACTCATTTCTTGAGAGATCAAACCCTCTCAGTAAAACTGGCTTTTGACCAATCAGGTCAATGAAATTCACTTGTTTAGCCACAACATGTGAACAATCTTTCACATTGCTAGCTAAGTCTGGATGCTCCTGCATCAGACTCCTGGGGAAGAAAAGAATCGTCCTTCAAACTTTCAGGACTTACTCCATACTTTTGCAACTCTGTTGTTGTCAACCAGCTAGCATCCTCCACTGGTTGTCCTTTCCATTTGACTAGATATTGGAAATAAGTCTGTCCTCTAGTTCTTTTGGATGCTCTTTTCTCCAAAACAATTTCCACTTCTTTCTTAGCTGTCTTTGGCATTTGTTGTTCCCAGTTCACAGTTTGAACTTCATCTGCTGTAGTTTCCTCCTGTAGCTCTGTCTCTGCCTCTTTGTATGGATACAAATTTGCAACATTGAAGATAGGTGATATTCCAATCCCTTCTGGCAACTCAATTTCATAAGCATTACTTGAAAACTTTCTTTTAATTCTACATGGTCCTATCTTTTTCATTTTCAGTTTATTGTAAGTCGTAGCAGGAAATCTTTCTTTTCTCAAATACACCATCACTAAATCTCCCACTTGGAATTCTTTCTCTCTTCTTTTCATATCTACCCTCTGTTTGTATTTGCTGCTACTTTCCTGCAATCTGCCTTTGACATCTTCTTGTAGTCTCTGCATCTACTCTGCAAACTCTTCAGCTTTTGCACTTCTTGTCTCCTGTTTACCCAAATTTCTGAGCTCATACACACCTCTTGGATTCATTCCAAAAACAATCTGAAATGGACTCATTCCAATACTTTGGTTTGGAGTATCGTTATAAGAAAATTCAGCTTGAGCTAGTGCTAAATCCCACTGCTTAGGATTTTGATACACTAAACTTCTCAATATGTTTCCCAAGCTCTTGTTTACTACTTCGGTCTGTCCATCTGTTTGAGGATGGTATGCTGAACTAAAACTGAGGTTAGCTCCCAGTTTCTTCCAAAGAGTTCTCCAAAAATGTCCTACAAACTTTGTATCTCTATCAGACACAATACTTACAGGAAATCCATGTAATCTTACAATTTCTGAAGAAAAAAATAGATTAGCTATATGTGTTGCATCACTAGTATTCTTACAAGCAATGAAATGTGCCATCTTGGAAAATCTATCTACCACAACATAAATAGAATCATTCCCCTTTGAGTTTTAGGTAAACCCAAAACAAAATCCATGCTAACTACATTCCATGGTCGGTCTGGTATTGGCAATGGCTGGTACAATCCTGTATTCTAACTCCTTCCTTTAGCATGCTGACATATCCTGCATTTCTCAACAAATTTCATAACATCAGTCTACATTTTTGGCCAATAATAAAAAGCATTCACCTGAGCAGAGGTTTCATCTTGTCCAAATTGACTAGATAATCCTCCACTGTGTTTCTCCTTTATTATGTTTTCCCTCATGGAACATTTGGGAATACACAACTTGTTGCTTTTAAATAATAGGCCTCCTTGAATGAGATAGTCCAACCACTGAATTCTATTATGAACCATTGGATTCTGAACTGTTGTATAGATATCTTTGAAATTTGCATCATCCTTGTACATTTCAATCATTTCCTCAAATCCTACAACACACACTTTGAATTCTTGCACAATAAAACTTACCGTGCTCAATGCATCAGCGACTTTATTTGATTTACCACTCTTGTGTTTTATCACAAAAGTAAAGCTTTGCAAAAATTATACCCACTTGGCATGTTTCTGATTCAATTTCGGCTGGTTATTGATGAACTATAAGGCATGATTGTCTGAATACAATATGACTTCCTTTGGCAGCAAATAATGTCTCCATTTCTTTAAGGCTTGTACGATAGCATAAAATTCTTTATCATAAGAAGAATACTTCTTCTTAGATTCATTTAGTTTCTCACTAAAGTATGTTATTGGTATTTGTTCCTGACTCAAAACTGCTCCAACTGCAACTCCACTAGCATCTGTTTCTACTTGAAAGACTTTTTCAAAATCAGGTAAAGCCAAAATTGGTTCCTCTGTGATTTTCTTCTTCAGCAATTTAAAATTTCTATTTGTTGCTTCTGTCCACTTGAATGGTTGATTGATCTCCTTGATTGTTTCAAGAATGGGTGCACAAATCTGACTAAAGCCTTTGATAAAATTTCTGTAAAAACTTGCAAGACCATGGAAGCTCCTTACCTCAAATATATTTCTGGGAATAGGCCAGTTCCAAATTTCTTGGACTTTCTCTGGATCCATCTTCAAGCCTTCTTTAGAAACTACAAATCCCAAGTAAACCAATTCTTCCTTCATGAAACTACATTTCTTCAGATTTATCAGTAGTTTCTCTTTCTGTAGAGTTCTTAGAACCAACTTAATATGTTCTAAATGTTCTTCTTTAATTTTACTAAAAACTAGAATATCATCAAGATAAACAATAACAAACTTTCCTGCATATTCCTTCAAGACTTCATTCATTAATCTCATGAATGTGCTAGGTGCATTAGTGAGTCCAAAAGGCATCACTAACCACTCATACAACCCACTGTTTGTTTTAAATGCAGTCTTCCATTCATCGCCTTCTCGAATTCTTATTTGATGATATCCACTCTTCAAATCTATTTTAGTAAAATATTTGGATCCACTCAAACAATCCATCAAATCATCCATGCGTGGCAAAGGAAATCTATACCTAATAGTGATCTTGTTGATGGCTCTGGAATCTGTGCACATACGCCATTCACCTCCTTTCTTTGGACTAAGTACTGTTGGTATAGCACATGGACTAAGACTTTCTCTGATTAGCCCCTTATCCATCAGCTCCTGCACTTGTCTTCCAACTTCTACATTCTCTTGAGGAGTTAATCTGTATGCTACTTTGTTTGGCAAACTTGCTCCTAGTATTAGATCAATATGATGACTAATACTCCTGATCAGTGGCAATGCATTTGGCAACTCATCCACAACAATATCAGCAAAATCATTCAACAAAGTTTTGATTTCTTCAGGTAAATCATCTAAGTTTGTGGAAGTCAAAATTACCTTAGGTCTCCCTATGACAGCAAAATGCATTTCTTCACCCTTTTCAACCTCTTGTAACAGCTCCTTCCCACTCATCAGCATAACATTGTTTTCAAGTGCTCCCTTGTCAGCTTCATCCTTCAATGGTAGTAGTGTATGTTTAGTTCCATCCTTCTCCAGAGTATAAGTGTTTCTCCTCCCATCATGAATAACTTTTCGATCAAATTTCCACGGTCTTCCTAGTAATACATGGCATACATCCATGGGCATTACATCACATAATATCACATCTTTATATGTACCAATTTGTATCTCAACCTTGCATTGTTCTGTCACAATGATCTGATGTCCCTTCTGTAACCATGACACTCTGTAAGGAGTAGGGTGTATTGTCTTTACCAACCCTAGCTTGTCCACCATCTCTGTAGAAACAAGGTTATCAGTGCTTCCACTGTCAATTATCACTTTACAACATTTACCTTTAGATTTGCATGTAGTTCTGAACAAACTCTTCCTCTGAGCTAGTTCTTCAATCTCCTTCTCTGCCTTAAGCAAGGTCCTTCTCAATAACAGAGATTCTCCTACTTCAGGGGGTTCTTCCTTTTCCATAAGTAGAGGTGGTTCTAGCTTTGCCTCAGCCACATTCACATTCCCCTGACTTGTTGATCTATTATGAGGACAGTCCCATGACACATGAACATCTCTTCCTCGGCCTCTTCCTCTGGGTGAAAATCTTCCTCTATTAAAGTCTTCCCTCTATGGTGGTCTACTACTTGAGCTTCCTGCCTCATGTCGATGCTATTTTCCCTTTGGTCTGGTATTTCCTCTACCTCTTACTGATCTTCTTCCTCTATTCCTCTGATTCTGTTTTCTCAACATCTTCTCTTCTGCCTTCAAACCTGCTTGATAGGCTTCTTCAATAGTCTTTAGACTCAACAAGCTGATCTCATCCTGGATGTCATACCTTAAGCCATTGATATATCTAGCTACCTTCTCCATGTCATCTTTTGCATGTCCTACTCTAATACTCAATCTATAAAACTCTTTTGTGTATTCCTTAATAGACATTCCTTTTTGCCTTAAATTCTGCAATTGTTTAAAAAGATTTAACTAATAGTCTTTAGGCATAAATTTGGCTTTCATTTTACTTACCATTTTGTCCCATTGCTTGATCTTGGACTTTCCTTTCCTCGCTCTGGATGTTTGTAGTTCATCCCACCAAATAGTTGCATGACCCTTCAATCTGGTAACTGCAAATTTCACCTTCTTTTTGTCATTAGTTTCCTCTTCATAGTCAAAATATTTGTCCAATGAATTGATCCAATCCATTAGCTCTTCTGTATTGAGACTCCCTTCATACATAGGAATTTCCATCTTTGCTTTTCCTCCTACTTTCGCCAACATCTTGATAACTCTGGTAGTTTCATTGTCCTCCTCTTCTTCTTCCTCAGAAGATTCTTCTTTAGCACTGTCAGCTCCTTCATCAGATATTCTTTTCTAAGCAGTCTGAATTTTTTCCATTCTCATACGCAAACTTCGGATCTCTTCCAGTAGAACTGCATTTGCTTCAGGTCTTCCTCGACCAATGCCAGCTCCTCTCCTTGGTGGCATTTTTTCTGCAATCAACCTTTACTTCTGTGCTCTGATACCACAAATGACGCAGCATGGACGCAAACTCAAGGAAACCCCCAATAATCACCCCGCAAATCCCTTTTAATTATAATCTGATTGTTTTTCTTTTATACCAAAATATATTGAAAAACAAGTCGAAACAATGAGATTTTACCTTTTTTTTAATCGGTGCGCTCATCGTACACCAAAATTCAACACACCGATCTTTGGTGACCGTTGATCTGAATCGATGAGATCTGACAGTTGTCAGAGATTTCAGGCGGAACAATAGACCGGGGTTTAACCGCCCGATAAACGGTTTTCTCCCCCTCCTCCTTTGCTACCTGTCGAAGGGTGAATGGGATTGAGTGCCGACCCTTCAAAACAACTTACAACCTTTGATGTGCCCTAAATACCATTTAATGTAGCGAAACTACTTCGCAATCCAATGGTTGCGATATATCGTGATCTGATGGTCACGATTTAATCGCCTGATTGCAAGTCACAATGTCCACTTGCTAGGCTCGTTCCACTGTGATGCGCCGACTTGATAAGGTATAGGCTCCCGTCAATAATATTTCACGTCCGGACTTGGATCCGATCTCTTTTTTGCGCCAATTTTTAGTGTAAGTTGGGGTTTTCACTTGCGGGACCAAAACGATGTTATAAACTCCGTCGATCTGATATGGAGAATCCAATGGCTGGTATTAAACAACGAGATTTATAATAAAGCCTTCGCTTCTATTAATCACATGATTTAGGCAAGAATATAGAAAACAAAGGGATAATCGCTCAGCCCAAATACAAAGGAAACAAAAGCACAATGAGGGTTTCTGCAGGCTTGTTGATTAGTCACACACACAACATCTTTTATTCATAAAAATAGTTACAGAGTTTGGGCCTTGGCCTGATTACAACATATGAAAAGACCTCTGTTTCAATAGAAATCCACACGCTAATTCTAGGCTCTCGCTCCACTCAATCCACTCCTCAATCTTCTTTATTTTCATTACATTTTTCCTTCCTTTTATCAATTGGATATTACTCTAGCTATGTCTAACAACTCAATCTCTATTTTTAATAAATCTAACAGAAAATCTTCTAATTCCTAGCTCTACCTCACACCTATGCTAACAACTTATCTTTGAGCCTAAAATAAGACAATTTCTAACTATTACAATAATGAAATACAACTCATTTCTTGAGAGATCAAACCCTCTCAGTAAAATTGGCTTTTTACTAATCAGGTTAATGAAATTCACTTGTTTAGCCACAACATGTGAACAATCTTTCACATTGCTGGCTAAGTCCGGATCCTCCTGCATCATGCCTGTATCCATATAGCACATGAGAGACACCCTATAAAGGTCTAATTTCAATATTTTAGGTCTCATTGAAGTTATAGGTTGAGAAATTTCATGGGTTGTAGTTGCTTTTCATGGTGCTTGAGCATGTGAAACTTTGTTTAAGGACCAATGTCCTTGTTTCCCAAACCTAATCTTGAATAGACCTTGAGACCTATGCCTAGTTCACAGCTAACCTAGTCATGATGACCATATGCCACTTCATGTGAATGTTACCAAAAATGGGATTATATATTTTATAATGATTTAAATTTTATGATCATATATTTTTCTATATATGTAGAAGATTTTTTATTTTTTTTTAATCGTACATTTTCCATTTAGACCAAACAATTATAAGGGAAGCAATTTGTAGCAAACTTTGATGTAAATAAGTGCAAGATGCAAATATTCATCACGATAGATGAAATGTATCCATATATCATGGTATCTCCCCCTCCCCTCCCCCTCTACCCCCTTAATTACCATGGAAACAATATAAATTACGATGAGCTTACTGAATCTTATATTTGGGTTATATGTTTTATGTTGCGTCTTTTCTCGTCCCTACCACTATTATCTCTATGTTTTATTTAAATGAATGTGATCAATTAGCCATAAATGGATCTAGAAATTCAACCTTAGAAAGAAAATTAACACCTAAGATGATGTATAATTTATTGGTTGAGAAATACTATGAGCTTAATCATAAGAGTAATATAATTAGAAATAATATCATAATTGTCAAAATAATATACACTATTGCTAAAAATGCTTAGTTTATTCTAAAATATTCTACTATTGAATTTACATGTAATGAGAAGAAAGCATATATTTGAGTATGTTGTTGGAATTTTTTAGTATCATATATAAAATGTCACTAATAAATTTAGTCTACTAATTGTTTCATTCAAACTAACATGTTTTATTCCTACTTATCCCTAGAATATTTAAGCATGGAAATTACCTTACTTCCAAGTAGTCCTCAATAATATATTCCTAAATTCTTGCTAGAATATTATATCCCATGTTGACCCACTCTCCTCTCATTAAATTTCTTAATGCGAAGGAGTATTGTGCAATATCATCCCTTCCTATGCACTTTGCGGCTTCAGTGGAAAACTCAATCTAAAAGTTGGGTACTCCCGCTTCTACTAAAATGTTCTGA
Source organism: Pinus tabuliformis (assembly GCA_031772625.1). Lineage (NCBI taxonomy): Eukaryota > Viridiplantae > Streptophyta > Pinopsida > Pinales > Pinaceae > Pinus > Pinus tabuliformis. The sequence continues at coordinate 1,241,160,343 of CM062820.1, read as the reverse complement.
ATAATATTATCCTAGTACAAGAACATTTTTCAATGAATCTCTAACTAGATCTTTCGCAATGGATTTATGGTGCATGGTGTTTCCTTTTTAATTCATTTTATGTATAATAAGAAGGGTTTTCATTGGTGTTTTGGTGGTGACTGGAAAGCCAAATAGCATGGTATTTTATTTTGTGTCAACCATCAAAATGACCAACTAAACCATGTGCACCATGATCAAAATATTATTGAAAATTGATGCGAATAAAGTCAATTATGAGTGAAGAACAAAGTTAAACTACTTTCCTATCATATTCATTAAACAAAATAACCACGGGATCAAGGAAAGTATTCATGCATTAATTTATTTAATTGCTAGTGAAATAGAAAATGAAGAGGGCACATAAATATGCTACCTAAATCTATTATATCACTAGTGTAAGTAGACTTAATTTGTATTATGAGGTAAACCCAATAGTTTATTTATAAAATTGATAACTTTAAGGGTGGAGACTATAAAATTAATATTTTTGAAATAACCATTTATTTGAGACCACCTTTATACAAAAGAGAATAATAAAATATGAGTATTGATGTTGGTTGCCTCCATTACATAATGCCTTCAAAGATAAAGGTAGAGAAGAAAGATAATGATGTTTTAGGTATATATTTAGCTTATAATGTATTGTTTTCTCCATTTCACCCTGTTTGGCCACTAATTTATGTTTCATAATAATATTGGAGTGTATTTTAGGCGTGGACAATGAGAAATAATTAAAAAAAAATGAAACAAAACCAACTTTTCAACTCAATTCTTTTTACCCAAAATTTTTAAATTTTGAAATTACCATTTATATTTATCAATATTAATAAATTCATATATTATAACATATATTAAATATATTTTAAAATAATTTTTTTAGTTTAAATTAAATAATCTATAAACACAATTCTATTACATTAATATATTAATTATGCAATGCTTGTCCCTTATTTACAATAATTGAGGAGCCAAGATAACTAATTGTGCCCTTTTAGTATATGTTCAACATGATATTGGTGTAAATTTCATTTCTATTATGTTTATTTTGAACTCCTTTGGATGTGTTAATGTTAAAAGGATTACAAACTGACAATTACACCACATGTTGCAAATGAAACGTTGTAAGGTGATAGCATAGGAAAGAGTAGCATAGAAGAAATAATTTCTTAGTGGTCATTGTAGCTTGACTTATGCAAATACGATATTGGAAATGATTTATTTACTATTGTCACATGTTTGTCATATGCTAGCACTAAGTTTGGATAAAACTATTGTGAGAATGTTCATTTATTCTACAATCATCTCCAACAAAATAGAGTACCAGTAGAAAAAACAAAATTGGGAAAGATGAGTTCCTCTGCAACATGACCCTAAAGAATAAATGATTGTGGCAAACTAAATAGTGACAATGTTGGCTACTCTCAGCCTTCTTCCCTTACCTAAACACCATCAACAATGCATCGGTCACCAACATCAAAGGGATGCATAATGAACACAAACACAATTGCTTCAAAGAATGTTTTGTAGGTATTCTCGAATATGAAGCCTGCTAATACTAGCTGAGATGATACCAACAAAATGACATGGGATGTGGCAATCCCTAGAACAAGTAAAATGACAATTATCATGACTACAGTGACAATCACATTGGTAATTTTAAATATTGTATTAAAATATTTATAAGGTAAATATTGAAATATTTAGAAGTTAAATACATTTTTTTTTTAATTCACGTAAAATTATATATATACATATATATATATATATATATATATATATATATATATATATATATATATATATATATATATATATATATATATATATATATTGATCAGGTAAGAGTAGGACCTTCTATTGATCTAGTGAATAATACATAATTTACAAGTAGCCGCACCAGCCCCGTGAGAGTTCCACAGGCAGCTGTGCAGACTAAGAACCAAACCACGCATCCAAAACCATGCAAAGCCCTAACAACAAATGCAAGCAGTAGACCATCTGGTCATGCTTTCTAGCACCGAAAGAACCCAGGCTCTCAAAAAAAATAGTTACAAGTGGGGGTCCACAAGACTACTAAAAAGACCAACTAGAAATTCTAGTAAGCTTGTAGAGCCGCAAACCGTACGTTCCGACCAGCCAGGATCCAATGAACACGCACGGATTACGGGCCCACATCAGACCCACACCTAAACCTTTCTTACAGACCCAACAAAAACTTATGCCAGCCCTCTGCACTTTTTTCGGGTCCGAAACACCAAGCCAATTTGCACGATTAAACCTACACCGTTGATCTCCCAACGAGGATCCAACGGTTTACGGCGATATCAGGTGGACAAGTTGCACAAGGGATAACCACCCGATGAGAGCGGTATTCTCTCACCTCTCTCTACTACGTGTCGATCGAAGAGTGGCATCGGAGCCTCCCTAAAAAAAACCAGATACCACTTAGCCCCCGTCCGATAAACCACTTGTGGTTTAAGAAAACAACGCCTTGCGGAATAACTAGTGTGCTCTTTCTCCCAGCGGTAGTCGTTGATCTCGTGCATCAGACGGTTCTTGTGCCATCCTCCCAAAATCTCTGTCAAACCCAAAACACCATCAAAATTTCCACATAATGTTTTGTTCCATGGACGATCAAACCTGTGATACTTCCATCGTCGGTCCTCTCGCCACACATTCGAAGGAATATTGAGCTGTGGATTGCGGCCCATACCCAAAGAGGGCAGACAGTTTAGGATGCCCTGTCTACCCGCCTATCTCCTGAACCTCCTCAGTCCTTCCTGTGAATCCATAGCTCTATATCTTTGTCCGCCTGACAGAGACAGTCCTCCACCAGTTTGCCTGGGGGTACCAGATCCCAATCATACCGGGAATCCCTATCCAAACTGGTGACTCCTTCGTTCGCCAAGCGATCCGCTAACATGTTAGCTTTCCTCTTCACATGGACAAAGCTGACAGTTTTTAAGGTTTGCAGGTGGGAGTGGATACGGTGAAAGACCTGCAAAAGCCTCCAATTCTTCGATACTTTATCTGGAGAAGTACCATTACATATTTTCTTGGCCACTCTAATTATCAGTTCAGAGTCTGCTTCAATGATGACATTATGCGAATTTGAATCTAACAAAATTTCCAAGCATTGTTCTAGTGCCATGAGCTCCACCATGTTGTTAGTGGCCTTACCCAAGTGGCCATGGAAGATCTTCTTTATTTGACCCTTTTCATCTCTTATAGCACCTCCAAAGCCGGCTAACCTTGGATTGCCTTTAGAAGCTCTGTCTATATTAACCTTTAGAAAGCCATGAGGAGGAGGTTTCCAAATATTAATATTTGCATTTATTTGGCTTACTCCCTTGATTAAGCCCTGTGGGTTTATAGACTGGAGACCCAAATGCAGAATAATGCTCGCCTCTTGGGGCAGAGGCGGATCCTTAGGAAGATTTCTCAACAGACTTCTTACTGTGTCTTTGAGCTGCCTCAAAATTTGGGCAATTATGTGTTGGGGCTCGCTTGCTCTGTTTTTGAAGATCTGATTGTTGCGCTCTTTCCAGACATTCCAGATAACAAAGCCTGGAACCAAAATCCAGGCTTTATTAATAATTTCATTCCCTGAGAAGTTTACCCACCAATTCTTCAAAGTATTGGAAATGCTGAGACTATCCCTATCTGTTTGCCTGAAGATTGAGGCCACCCAGTCCCAAACGTTTGATGTGAAAGGATAGAGGTTGAGAAGGTGCTCCATCGTCTCCTCTTGAGAACCACAAAGGTAACATTGGGAGGGACCAATAAATCCTTTCTTTTTGAGATTCTCCCAGGTTAATATTTTCCTTTGATGCACTAGCCAGATGAATAACTTTATTTTCATCCAGTGGGGGCTTTTCCATAGTTTCTTCCAGACTTGATCAAGATTCGGATAGTTAAAACCTGTTACTTCCTGTTTAGCTTCTTTGAGGTTAAAGTTTCCTTCGGTGTTCTTTCCCCATCTTAATTGGTTAGATAAGGAGGATACCAGAATCCTTCTATGCTCTAGCTCCTGGGTGAGGGCTCTTGCCAGGACCTTCAAAGGGCTCTCATCACTGTAGCCTAGATCCTTCCAATTCCTCCATTTTCCAATATTCCTATCCTGGTCCCAGAAGTCTTTAACCATAATCAGCCCTTTGTTATCTGTGTCTCTCTTGAGAGCTGCTAATTCATCCCTATATAGGTTGGGTTCCTGTTGCTAGCTGTCCTCCCAAAATCTTGCTAGATTCCCTGCTCGAATTTCCTAGAAGCTATGTTGCTGAACAATACTTTTATTCTCCCAGGCCAGATTCCAAATATGGGAGCCCTTGATTTGCCCTGACATTCTAATGTGGTCCTTCTCCTGCCAATACTTGGCATATTTTTGTTTCCAAAGCTTAGCTCAGGGAGCAGCCGACTCCTTAATCCATCTCCATCAATGTTTGGCTCCCGAAACTCTATTGAGGATTTCAGGGTCGTGAAGCCCCAAGCCACCATGGCTTTTGGGCTTGCAAATCTTGTCCCAGGCTACTAAAGCCCACTTTTTTTTCTCTTCACCTCTACTCCACAGAAAATCCCTTTGTATACTTCTAATCTGTTGCATAATACCTTTAGGAGCAGGAAGAGCTGAGAGCATGAAAATGGGAATTTCCTGCAAGACCGCTTGTGTGAGCACAAGGCACCCTACCAAATTTAGAGATCTGTGTGTCCATTTCCTGACCTTGTCCTGAAGTTTGTTAATTATTGTCTCCCACACCCCCTTGCTCAAAGGTTTGTCAGTAAGCGGTATGCCTAGATACTTGGAAGGTAGCTGATCCCTTTGAAACCCAAGAATTCTGGTAATATTTCTCTGAATAGCAATGTTGGTGTTAAAGAAAAAAACTTTGGATTTGTTGAGGCTTACCTCTGTGCCTGCTGCCATAGCAAAGTCATTCAAGATGTGTTTGATCTCTCTGGCTTCCCTGACTGTGGGTATGCCCTATAGCATAGTATCATCCACAAATTGTTGATGTGTGTTTGTCGCTCCATCTAAGGTGAGTTTGATACCCTAGATTCGTCCTTCTACATTTGCCATTTTAAATGCTCTACCTAGCCCTTCCATCATGAGAACGAAGAGGAAAGGTGAAAGCGGATCTCCCTGTCTAAGACCTCTGGAAGGTGTGAAGGTTCTTGATGGAACCCCATTGAGCAGTATAGAAAAACTGGTCGTGGTGACGAGTGCCATAACCCATCTTATCCAATTTTGGTCGAAGCCATAGGCCCTTAGAATTGTTCTTATATAAGACGAACTTAGCTTTTCATAGGCTTTCGCTAGGTCTAACTGAATGATCATACCAGATTGTTTGTTGCTTTTGAGAGAGTGTACCACCTCATGTGCTTGGATGATGTTGTTGAGGATTTGTCTTCCTTCCACATAGCCCGTTTGCTCCTCCAAGATGAGAGAAGGTAGAAGGGGCTTGAGTCTATTGGCTATCACTTTGGAAATGATTTTGTACACCACATTACATAAGGCTATGGGTCTGAAACCATCCGGAGTCATGGCATTTTCCTATTTTGGGATCAGAGTTATGAAGGAAGTATTAAGAGCCTTCAGAACCTTTTTAGATTTTCTTGAGTCTTCCACAACCTCAAGAATATCCTATTTGACTGTTTCCCAGCAGGCTTTGAAAAAGTCTACATTGAACCCATCTGGGCCTGGGGCTTTTCCATTTTTCATTTCATTGATCACTCCACTGACCTCCTCTTCTGATACTAGCCTATTAAGATTGTGGTTATCCTGTCTGGTGACCAACTAAGGGATATATTGAGTGAATTGTTCAATGAACCTAGATCTGTCCTCCAGATGTTCCTCTGCTATATTGCGGAAGTGTTGTACAAGGATTGATTCCATATCATTGTGAGAGACAAGCTCTATCCCTTGAGAATCTTTGAGCTTGGTGATTCTGTTGTGTGCCCTGTGAGCCATGGTGGATTTATGAAAAAAAATTGTATTCCTTTCTCCCTCCCTAATCCACTGTATCCTTGATTTCTGCTACCAGAAAATTTCCTCTTGCAAGCATCGCTCTTCCCATTCTTCCTGCAAAGAGTCAGTAAGCTTTCGCCGCTCCTCAGTAAAGCCCTCTGTGATGTTTATCTGGTTGATCTCTTGGAGCTTCTGCTCAACTTCTCTTTTGGCCTTGAAGATATCCCCAAATTCCTTTTTATTCCATTCTTTAAGTTTGGATTTGATGTATTTGAGTCTCTGATTGAGCATGAACATTTTAGTGCCTTGAATGTTCAAATCCTCTCTCCACCATTTTCCAATATTACTGGTGAATTCAGGATGAGATAGCCATGCATTTTCAAACCTGAAAGGTCTGTTTCTTGGTGTGCCCATAAAGGTGGCTTCCAGCTGTACAGGCCAGTGATCCGATCCTCCAAAGGGCAGAATAGAAGTTGTCATGGTTGGGCCTGTGAGAAGGAGGTCCTTTGAAATAATAAATCTATCAAGTTTGGAGGCAACTTGAAAAGCCCCTCCCCTCTTGTTGTTCTAGGTGAAGGTTCCATTTATTGTTTCAGTGTCCACTAGCCCCATGTTCATTATAAAATTCTGGAAGGCAAAGGAATCTCTTCCTAACTGTCTAATACCCCCTTTTTTCTCTGAGAGGGATCTTATCATATTGAAGTCTCCTGCAACAATCCAAGGCATATTGGGGTGTCTTGCTCTGAGATTCTCAAGGGAGATGAGAAGCTTGAGTTTGTCTGCTTGCTTTTGTGGTCCATAAACATTTGTGATCATGTATACTTCCTTGTCACCTATAGGTTGACAAACCACAGAAAGATAGTTTTTGGATGCTTCAGCATCCAGGATCCCAAATTTCTGTGGATCCCACATTGTGAGAATCCCCCCCACCGAGTTGTTTGCCTTAACCTCTAGATACTCATATCTAATTAGCCACTTCTTATGAATTTCTCTAATCTTCTCCATCGAACATTTTGTCTCCTGAATAAAAATCATGTCTAGTTTTTCTTCTTTGATTCTATTACTGAGAGTCCTTTGTTTCCTTTTATTTCCTATGCCTCTAATATTCCAGGTTGTGAGCTTCACTAAGAAAGGCTAGTAAAGGAGTAATTGGTAAGATCTTTCATCTTACTTGAATTAATCAGTAGTTTCCCACATTCGTTGAGCAACTCATTCTGTTTTTTCCTTCCTCCTTTCCTTCTTGAGTTCTTTGAAGATTGTACCTATACATTTTCCATCATTACAACCCCACTATGCTCTTGACTTTCATGATTTATTTTGACCATAGATCCCTTCATTTGTGATCTCCATAGAAAGAGCTGTTGTACCCTATCATAATCTTCTTTTGGCAGGGAGTCCACTCCTATGGTCATCCCTTGTTCCAGAAATTTTTCTAGATCTAGATTTTCCTTATCCAGAATCTCCTGTAGTTCATAGTCCTCTGTTCCCACTTCACTTGGAGTCATCTCCTGGTCCCTGCTTATCTCCATACAGCTTGGTGGCTCATCCTTTTGCTGGTTGTCTACCGTGATGCCCTCCATGTCAGCTTCCTTTTCCTTTTCATTGATTAAGTTTTCCTTATCCTGGACTGTTTCCTTGTTCCCCTCTTCTTCCTCTAAGATTTTGAACCGATTGTGTCTTGACTGTCTATCCTCATTCATCTTCTTTTGTGGATGTTTACCACCTTTCCCTTTTCTCCCAACCTTGGTGAAACCCTCATGATTCTTATCCTCAGCAGTTTTCACCTTCCCTTCCATAGTGTTTTCTGGGCAGTCTCTGAATAAATGCCCATGTTCATGGCATTTTCAGCACCTAAATGGGATGTGCTCATAGTCCACAGTCTGAACCCATTCTTCATCATATACCTCTAAAATTATCGCTTCCGAAAGGGCTCTAGATAAGTCCATTTCCACACAGATTCGAGCGAAGGAGGTATATTTTCCTTTCAGAGTTGCCTCTGATATCTTTAGAAAATGCCCCAGCTTGTTTCCTATTATTTTCAGAGATTCTGGTAGCCAATAATCCAGAGGAAGGGAGTAAAGTCTAATCCATACCGGTACTGATGTGAAAGTTTCACGCTCTGGGACAAAGTTCATTTTCCATGGTCGCATGTAGAGTCCTGCCGCCGCATAGAAATAATGACCTCCTTCGAACACTCTATTATTATCCTATAGGCTCATGAACACCACTGTGAAGAAGCCCTTAGAGCCCAGATGTAGGTGTATTTCCCCCTTTGGCTTCCAATGACTCCTTATCCAGACGTGTAGCGCCCTCTCCATCGGCCATAACCCCATAAATTTGCATATGATCGCATGTTCTGTCATATGATCCCTATGAGCTTGAAGTGCAGGATCGCTTAATATGACCCGGGGAATGGTGCTCGACTTGGGTTTGCAGACCCCCATTGTCCTTGTGGAAGTATGTTTTCCATAACTGCCCTCATTCTCCTTCTCCTTATTTGTTTCCAGCTAATCCCCTTCTTGTTCCTGAAGTCCATTTCCTTCCAATGTTCCTTTGCCTCTTGCCTCTGCTACCTTCTCCAAAGGTTTTTTAAAATGTTGCTTTCCTGCTTCCTTATTTTTGCATGTAACTACCTGACTGTAGGAGGGAGAAACACTCCCCCCTGCGCGTCCCGCCATGTTTCCCAACATCAAAACCCTAGCATCAACTTCAACCCTAGCTCCAGTTGCAGACCAGGCGCATTTCCCTTTCCTATCCCTTGGGTTTCGAGTTGGATCATGAATGTTCTCATGTAAAATTATATTAATATTCAAGTGCTAAAAAAATTTAGTCTAATTTGTCTAGAATCTGGTAGGAATTTCTTGGAATCATAAGTTTGAGTTGTAAACTTTCCACAATCTGAGTGTCTCAGGGGTAGGGTGTTGAATCCATGTATGTAGTTAAAAACTCATTTTAAATAACAAAATTAAGATTTGGCCAAAAAAAATGATCAGATTCCGACCAAAATCTCCAAAACATAGCATGTTTAGATAATACATTTTATAACTTTTAATTAAAACTAACCAAATATATATGTTTTTGTAGTGTTTTGTAGGTTCAATGTCTCTAGACTTCTGCTCATTTGAAGAACCTCTTTTTCTCCATGTGTATCTTCTTTTTTTTCTTTGGGTTAAGAACAGATACTCAGATAAAGAAGGCCTGTAAAAGTTGTAGTGTTTGAATTTTCCACAATGTTTGGAGGTCTTTTATTCTGGGCTCTTTGATACTAGCCTTTATGTTTTTGGTATTCTTAATTGATGGTTATTCAATATCTGATATTTTTCAGTGAATTTCTTTGTAGGTGATGCTAGCACCTTATATATTTTTCTATGGTGTTTTAGGAGTAATCTATCCATTGGTTTTCACAAAATAAATATTCTAAGTTGGTTCTCATATTCCTATTGCTTCTGCTCTCCTAGTTGATATGCTTATCAATTAGTTGATGCCCATATGGGTAGGGCATGTCCTCTTTTCAGGACAGAGTCTCCCCCCATTTTTTGAGTGACCTTGTTGGATCCTTTTTGATGAGGTGATTTGAATTTTGGAGAGTGCCCTAGGTCAATGGAACTTCTAAGATTGACATTGTAGATGGATGGATTGTGATGATGAAAAAATTGTGAATGATAACATTATTTCCTACACAAATTTCATCCTTTCCTCAGAACATATGTAACAATATGATAACATTATTTCATAATGTTAATGCTTCATTTATATATATAATACAAGGATTGTTGCAAGTATCCATGTTTAAAATTTTTACAGTAACCAACATGGGGAGTTATATTGTTCTAGTAATTGATCTTGGTTTCCAATTTCATTCTTCCACATGTTCTAACCAAGTTTCTCTCCATAGTTGTATTCACAACTACATTTTGTAGTCACAAACCACAAGTTGTAGTTCTCCTCTACAATAACTCCTGTTATTTTCTGCAAGCCCCCATAAACCTTCTTTCAAATATTCCTTTAGGAGTATTCTTGTTTGCAATATCCCTTTGTAAATTTCCAAGGAACTTGTGTATGTCATCAACCTAATCACAATACTGGGAGTCTGCATCCTACAATCTTAATAAATTTTGCAACATTGGTTTATAAGTCCAAAAAATCTGCAGTAGGACCGTGCGAGACTATGGAACTCTCAGAGAAAATTCTTGTGTAGAAATATATTTAAATATTGAGAATGCATTTTTCTACTAGTCTCCTATGTGTCAACGCCAAAGTTCAACACATAAACATTACACTCCTTTAATTGAGTCTAGATTACTTATGAGTTTTCTTGTTTCCATAAAACAACATGCACTTATACAACAAATCTTCCCATCATATGATATCTTCTAATGAATTCCAATACTTGATTCCCAACTTCCCATGGAAATCCTCTTGATTAATTACAATGTTGAGCTATACAATATTCAGAGTTGACAACATTTTCTTGAATGACCTTACTCATACCCATGAACTACCCCTTGCTAAAAAGTCTTCCATGGGTTCTTAGAACTCATTTCCACTGTCCCAACAAGATTTTTTAATACTTACAAATCTAGTCTATACCATTTTTTAATTTCCAACAACATTTCCAGCAACCCCATGCTATTTGCATCGAGGTCCATAAACACTAATAAAACTTGATAACAACACAACATTCCTATTTTATCTCACCCTCTACCTTGTTGCAAATAACCTGCCAACTAAATCATCATTCCACATTTCTATAATGTTCTCACTTGTCATATTGTTGTTAATATCAAGTTTTCCAAAGTTCAAATTCTCTCCTTTTCCAAGATAAAAAAATTTAGCGCTATCATAAACAATGACAAATAACACACAACATCAAAACAAGCTTTGATACCATTGTGTCCAATTAAGAGAATTGAACCATAAAAGGACCAAACATTCAATTACATAGATAAATGTAAAAGAGGAGGAGTCAATTCCAATAGCTTAATGCTCCCTTCCCAAGTGCAAAGAACATATCTACTCATCCTTGGCCACACCTATCAACTAAGTTTCATAGTTTGTCTACATTATTTTTATAAAAAAATCAAATGGAACTCATTTAATAGTCCCAATAATTGCAATACAGGGGATAAAAATGAATGGTAGAGCATATAACCCCAAAATAGGGATGCAGAGATTAGCTTTCCAAATTTTCAGATGTCAACATTGTAGTGGAGTTTGATTTGTGGTTGATCCAACAAACTTGATATGGATTACCCAGGGTTACAAATGGTACTGAATGTTAAGTTCCTGAAATTTTTTCTTCATCTCTAATACAAGCTTAGATCTTTGATTCAATTTATCACCCATGTTCTGATGGTTTATGGTGTGTTGGGTATACAAGGCCATTTTCATTGTACTCAGGTTTTGTATATATAGCACCGCAATGAATCACAATGAATGGAGAACTTGTCCAATCTTGAAGCAATGTGTCAAGGTTTTATCCTCTAATTGGTCTTGGTGTGGTGATGCCATCGACTTGAGAGGCCTAATCAAGTTTTTTACTTGTCTTTCATCTAAGAATGCCAATTCAAGTCATGGCATAATGTGGTGGTATTCCTTAAAATACCACTCATCACGATCTGCAAAAATGAAGAAAATTTCAAAGTCCCCCTTCTCCGATAACTTTTTATAGATTTCAGATAAAACGGGGGTGAAAAACATGCATGGAGGACACCAATGGGCAGAAAAGTACAAACCCACATATTTCCCTTCCATTTCTTCAACTTTCACTTATAGATTACATTGGATTCAATATAAGGATGCAATTTACGAGCAAACTTCAAGCTTAATTTGATCGATCTCAAAGCTCCCAAAGCCCCTATTTTCTCCAAAAGTACCATGGATTAAGATCTACTTTGAGGTTGAGGGCCTTCCATGATTCCTGTCAAAAAATAAAGAATTGGACCAACCATGTTTCCTTAGTGCTACAATTTGATTGAAGATATGAATGGGGGACTACCCTTATCTAAAAGCCCAACTCAATGATTAAATTAAGATATGAAAATCTTATGTTGGATTGAATATAAATATACCAACGTGACTAAGTTTATCCTATTAAATAAAAAAAAATGATCATGAGACCAACCCTTAGGACTTGTAAGATGAAGAGTTGAAAGTACCTTGAGAACATTCAATCAAATGGGGTATTGATTGATTTAGTTAGAACACTTGTCAAATTCACCAAAACTATCAAATTGGCAAACATTTTATTTTGGAGAGAAGAGAATGTAGTATGATATCATGCAAATATTATAATACCTTGCTCTATGTTGTTTGTCTATGCTTGTAGAATTGTAAGCATGTTGTTGGATTCCAAGAGATTCAAGAAAGTCTTGAACGACCTAACTAATGATAACATAGTTTTTAGATTGGCAAAGATCAATTTTGACGATGGTGTAGGGGTTGGGTTCAATGTGGATGTTAGTTTACCTTCTAGAACTTCAGTGCCTCTATTCTCATTAACATGGCTACCTCCCATTATTCCCATAAACCATTATCTCTATAATTTCACTATAGTTGTTCCTTGTAACTCCAATTTGATAAACCACACCACCTGATTAGAAAATAAAAGGAAAGAAATTTAGACATGAAATTGACTACAAGTAATTGAAATTTATTCAAAATTCAACCTTGTAGGGAATTTTGATCTAGGTCATCACTCCCTGGAGTAGAAAAATATTGACTGACATTCCTATCCAATCCAATGATGCAACTCAATGGTAAAGTATCATGTCTAATTATGTGAAATGGGCTTGTAACACTAATAGAGTGCTTGTCCAATGTTGTTTTCTTTGCATCTTCTTTCTTTTCCAAAGGATGAAAGCTCCCATCATCTACTCCTGGGGTGAGTGTAAGTGGCTACTTATAGTAATGTAAGCCATGTTGTGAGTGCCTCCTAGGAATGTAAGAAGCCATTTATGAGATTCAATGAAATCCAGCTCTTCTGGATTCTTCAAATGTGTAGAGAAAAAACGTAGTTTCAAATGTGTAGGATTTGAAGAATAACCATACCCAGCCTCTTCCTCTCATAGTTATGTCAAAGTATGCACTATGGGCCACATGGAAGGTGTGTAAAGTGGAACTGATTTGCAAAATTGTAGGTGCACTTGGTATTCCTGGAGTCTGAATTAATTATAGGCTTGGTTTAGAGAATTAGTGGCTTTGTTTTGTTATTTTAGAGACAATCATAGAACTCATGTTTTCTATATTTCTAAATTAATTCAAGAATTATGAGTAGTGAATAATTTCCCCCTGGAAATGCATGTTAATGACCAAAAGTGGGAAGAGAAAATTATGAGAAATTGAGTTCATAGTGATATCCTTTGTTCGTTTATGAGTGCCTAGATTTCACTTAGCGACCAATGGTTTGACAATGTGTTTTAGGATTTCAATGCAATAAGGTTCTACAGGAACAATAAATTCCGTATTTTCAAATTTTAGAAAGGCTCCATTAGACCAACATAATAGGAATGGGTCGAAACCATGATAAAAGAAACATTAAGAAATTCATTCTAGTTAAAAAAAACCCTCTTAAGTATTTTTCATTTAAGTCCAAGAAACAATATTCTTGCTCTCCCCAAATTCTGGTTCATTGGGCCACTTACTAGTAATAAGCTCCAGCAAAACCACACCAAAACTTAAACATAACTCTTTTTGGTAACCTTCAAAGTTTGCATATTCTAAAAAATATATAAACATAACACCATTCAGGGTTGCAAAAAAATCAACAGAATGCATGCTAATGAATTTAAAGATCAAGGTCTTCAAAAGGTGTTAAAAAATGCACTAGTTGAGAGAAAAAATGTATATGTCTAAACACTAAGAAAGAAAATGGATTACATGTGCCAAAAAAGATAGCAAAGAAACTTATAAAGAATAATGTAACCGTGAATGCCTGCAAAAAATTATGGTTGAACCTATTAAAAAACACACCAGTTGAGAGAAAATCTTTGTGTCTAAACATCAAGAATGAAATTGGAATACATGTGCCAAAAATAATAGTAAAGAAACTTACAAGGATAAATGTAACCATCAGTTTCTGCAAAAACTATGGTTGAATCCCCCCTTCTGTGGAAAGCTTGAAGAAGTTTTGCAACACCAAAATCAACAATCTTGGCCTCATAAAATTGATCGAGAAAGATATTGGAAGACTTTAAATCTCTATGGATAATAGTAGGGGTATCATAGAACCAAACGAGATAGTCAATTTACACTGTGTTAAGAGGAACCCTTCTTTATTTTTCTATGGGATCGAACGTATGAATTTCCCACAATAAATGCTAGATCATTACAAGAGATGATGACCAGTTATTGAAGGTTGGGGAAAACACCTTCGCTAAATGAAACTGTGAAGGTACCTACAATATGTTCATGGGTTATAATTATTATTTTAAAGATCAACAAGTTGAATAGTTGCACAAATCAAGATTCGGTTGACAATTAAAGCAATGGGATGTAACAATGGAAGAACTCTCAATCATCTAACAATGGATCTAATGGTGCAAAGGGGTTCTAGGTGGCAATTGGGGTAGTTCTTCTCAAAGGAAAACACCATACATCATAGACATGCTCTTAGGGATTTGTGAATGCAACTTAAGAAAGTTATTTTTTTTGAGGTAATTGGTTTATATGGAATCCCAAGCATTGGAATTCATTTCCCAAATTGATCTAGAACTTCTACCAAGTGAATATATTTTTAATGTTATAACTTACGTTGGTCTCATTTTTATACCAAAAAAAAAATAATGTTAAATCATATTGCAAAGTTGCAGGGTCACATAGAAAAAACACTCAAATTAAACTTTTCCAACTTCTATGATCCCAATATAAAAAATATGGAACTCTATAAATCTAAAGAGAAATATTTGTGGAAAAAATGCAATACAATTAAAATATTTTCTACCATTTACTTATTATTAATGGCTAAAATCAAAACCCAAAATGAAATATCCATTATCAATGCTTTAAATTCCTTTTTCACTTAATAAAAGACAAAATATTTGTAACACAATGAGATCTCTTCTACTTTGGCTAAGGTCCTATCTTTGCAATATATATAATTGAATTTATTTTACTAAGGAGAAATCTTGTAACACAATGAGATGTTCATACTTAGACTAAGATCTTGATATTTGCAATAAATTTAGTTGAGACAATATCTAATGAATCAATGTCATTACTTTTAATGTAAATGAAAGTTCTCACATATTTCTTTCTTTAATATTTCACATGTTAAATAATTAATAGTGATCTATAAAAAAGGGAAGTTTGTTAAAATTAATAGAGATTTACATGATTGAAATTTTATTATTATTGAAAGTAAGAGACTTCCATAATCTATGCAAAAGTTTATTAAAATGCATCATATTTTGAAGAACATACTACAATAATTTATGTATTCAAAAGATTATCTCTAGAGAGAAAAAAATAAGGTAAACTAAATTAATAATTATGTGCATATTGTTTTCTAAAATTATCTTCCATATTTCTATAACTGGAGTACACTTGCGTTATATTTTAATGAAGGAAGCATGTAAACTTGCTTTATTACTAACAAACCTGTGACGTGCTTAGAGATATCAAATTTTCTTTCACTCTAAAAGAGGTTTCAACCTCATGAGGTTTAATCCTTCACGACCTTGGGTAGATCCTGAATTAAGATGGATTGTAGGCTCCTTTAAAAATAAAGGGAAAATATATAAATTTTAACTTCCCTCCAATATGTAATTACACTATGAAGAAAAATACTAAAATTTCAAAAGAATAAAATCTTTGAAAATGATAAAATCTCATAAAAAATAATGTAATATTGATGACACCTTAAACAAATGCTACCTAGATGGATTGTAGGCTCGTTTAAAAATAAAGGGAAAATATATAACTTTTAACTTCCTTCCAACATGTAATTACACTATGATGAAAAATACTAAAGTTTTTAAAGAATAAAATATTTGAAAATAATAAAATCTCATAAAAAAATGTAATACTGATGACACCTTAAAAAAATGCTACCTAGACTAGTTAAATCTTTTACAAAATATTTGACGTGTAATCCTCAAAGAATACACAAACTTTTTATACTGATATTTATAAACAAAAAAATAAAATGGATTATATATATATATATATATATATATATATATATATATATATATATAGATAGATAGATAGATATATAACGAACCACACAAAAAAATTATAGACATACACGAACCAATTTTTTTATGAATGAGATATTTGAGAATCCTCTTCAAGGGGAGGGATTACACTAAGATCTACAACATTCGGTATCATAGAGCTTCATATAGAGATTGCACTGAACTCTAAAGGCTTTAGGACACATCTCAAATATAAAAATTTATCCAACTGGATTACCCAACTCCATTATTTGTTCTCAGAGTTTTAAGATGTTTTATAATATTGATAGTTTGGACAATTCAAATTCCATCCAACTATTGCATATACATTGTTGAATTAAATTACATCCAATCACTGACTACAATATATACATTAAAATATATTACAAAATATTAAAATATATACATTTTTGAACTAAATTAAATTATTTCCCATTCCTGTTAATATTGTTTGCGAAGAAATAAAACTAAAATTCCTTACTTGTTAAACATGATCTAAAATTATCGAAATGATGATGGAAGGTGAACACCAGAGATGATCTGAAGAATAGAAGAGTGGGTTGTATTCATAGAAGTGAAGGGATTGGAAAACAACTGGGTTGTATTCATAAAAGAGAAGCAGATTATACAAACGAAGCCTTCATTGAACCACCTAATAGCCAAACACCTAGACAAATCATATTCCATTCCTATTGCTAAGCAAAGATTATTAGAAATGATATTAGAGTACAATATGCATTATTGTTATCTAACATATTATTATTATTATAGAGTAGTAAAAGAAATAATACTAGTACATGAAAGTATAATTTATTCTAAGATATTACTGGATATTGTTACAGAAAATTGTTCTACATTCGACACAAAAAACCATGTCCAATTGCGTTTCCACTACTGTAGGAAACTTCAAGGAAGTTGTGTCCAACCACAGACTCAGACGATGTGCAACAATAACTACTGTTCTATTTATCATAATTCTATCAAGATCTTTCAGACTCTGCATCCAAGGCACTGGTAGCTTCAACCAATGCCTTGACATCTCTATGAATAATTGCAGGGGTGTCGCAGAACTGAACAAGGTACTCAATTTACACCCATGTTAAGAGGAACCATTTTTATTTGTCTGCGAGATCTAACATGTATGACCTTCCCATAATAAATTCCATCTCATTACAAGAGACAATAAGGATTTGTTGGAGGTTGGGGCAAACACCTTCACCAAATGAAACTACGAAAATAGATACAATATATTCATGGGTTATAATATTATTTTAAAGGTCAAATTTGAATGGCTGCACAAATCAAGATTTGGTTGATAGTTGCAGTGAGAGATCAAAAAGTTGAACGATTGCACAAATCATGATTTGGTTGACAGTTAAAATAGTGGTATCTAATGGTGGAAGATCTCTCAATCGTCTAGCAATGGATTTGATGGTGCAGAGGGGTGTAAAGTGGTAGTTAGGGGAGTTTTCTCAAAGGGGAACCCCTTACGGCGTAAAAATAATGTGGTTTTGTTCACATAAAGTAGGAGGAGAAGAGTAATGGAATTGGCTAATTTTGTGATGAATTTTATTTACTTATTACATTATTAGTATATTAACAACATAGATCCATCTTAATCACGAATCTAACATGAGCTAAGAGGGATCAAATTTCTTTGGGTGTAAACTTATTTTAGAATGCAAAAAATTATGTGTAATTTTTTATTGTTTAAATTATATTTTTGAATGTTATAGAGATTACATAACATGTGCATTGAGCCATTTTATCAAGCACATTAATTTTTTTTTTGTTATTAATATATTATTAAGTATACGTCAATATTCACGTATTAAAATATTTTATTCATAACCCACATTGGATATTTTATTATATACAACATTAGAGTATTTTATTTTAACATTTTTTTTTCTATATATAGATATATATGAAGTTGATATAATATGTTAAAATATTTTTGAAAAGTATAAGGTTTAAACGTCTTACCCGTATTTTTTTTTAACTTTCAAACTTTACATGAAATTAGATTATGTCATATGGACAACTAGTTAAATATGCAAAGCATAATTATTTTTGTTCTTTTTATCAAAGTGGACATTTCTTTTCTATTTAGAGAACATATCATTTTTATTTTAAGAGGGATAGACATACTTACACATAGCCTTCACAGGTTGTATAAGCAACATAGATCCATCTTAACCATGGATCTAACATGAGCCGAGAGGGATACATTTATTCAGGTGAAAACTTTTTTTAGAGTGCAAAAAATAATGTGTAATCTTTTATTGTTTAAATTGTATTTTTGAATGTTATATAGATCACATAATATGTGCATTGAACTTATTTTTTTGTTACTAATATATTTTTAAGAATAAATCAATATTAATTCATATTAAAATAGTTTATTCTGTAAAAAAAAATTGTTTTCTTTTAACATTCTTTTTCTATATATAGATATATATGAAATTGACATCATGTGTTAAAATATTTTTTAAAAGTATAAAGGTCGTGGAGGCGGCGTAGTGGTAAAGTCGACCTCGTCATGACGGACCGGTCTTGTGTTCGATCCCGAGCAAGGTCGTAGCTTGTCGTGTGAGTAGTAACCGAACCGGGCCAAGCCCACTACCTTTTATCGATTCCCTGTCATTTGGGCTCGCTGCGTGACCTAGCTCCTGCGCCACGCCAGTGCTGCGCATGACTGCTTCAGAGCAGTTGCGGCCCTCCTGGCAGCCATGCCCAGCGATGGGGATCTGGAACCCCCCCTCTTCCTCCTGAAGTCCTCGAATTTCGAAAAATGATTGATGCACGCAGCAAACATCCTCCCTCTGCACAACAACAGAAATTTGTCAAGAAAAAAGACTGCATCCCCTCGGTGGCCCTCCCTGAGGAAGAAACTTGTCGCTCTGCATTGAATCTAGCTGATAGAGGGCTCATTGGGCAGTTCACCGGCCTCTGGCCATCACCCAAATCTGTTGAAGACTGGAACAAGAGAAACTGGTCCCCTCTGATCAAGGAAGGAATCAAATCATATTTTGTAGGTAAATGCTTCTTTGTATTCGTGTTTGAATCAGCGGAAGACCGGAGCCTCATCTTCAGGAACGGGCCATATTTCATGGGGCCGCAGGGCTTATATTTAAATAAATGGTCTCCAGATTTTGATCCGACCCAGCATGTTCCTACTGCGGTTCCAGTGTGGGCGCGGCTTCCCCATCTTCCCCTGCATTGCTGGAGTCAGAAATATCTCCAAATCATCGGCAACTCCCTTGGTAAATACATTTATCAGGCCGCAAGGAAATATCAGTACTCCTGTGCCCGAATATGTGTGGAAGTAGATCTGGAAGAAGGACTACCTGAAGCAATAAAACTCACAGTGGTTGGATGGTCCCATATTCAAGAGCTGGATTACGAGCAGATCCCCTTTAAATGCAGACACTGCCATGGCTATGGTCACTTTGCAAAATACTGCAAGAAAAAAGCGGAAGAGCAGAGCCACACCCCCAAGGGAGATCAATGGATCTCAGTCCAGAAAACGGGCCATGCAAAAGCAGTTGGGAAAGGAGCTACAAAGGGGAATAACCAAGAAAAACCCAGAAATGATAATAGAACCCCTCAGGACCTGGACGAGATCCCAATCCCCAAAGGAACCTCTCCACCAAATCCCCTAGAAACTGATATGACTACTCCAGCATAGGTCGAAGATTCACATGCAAATAAAGACGGAGGCGCAGATGTCTCGTCAGGTTCTCCTCAGGGCAGCCCCTCCATGCCGTCGTATGCAGATATAACAAAGAAGAAAAAAGTGCCAGAACCCTCAGACTCCTCAGAGGATGAGACCTATGAGAGACCCTCGAAGAAAACAAGCAAGAAGACCCACAAAGCAGTCAGGGAGGAGGAGGCAGAACGCCTAAAAATGCAAGGCAGCCAGTCCACAATAGAGATGACTATAGGAAGAAATACCAGAGGAAGATTCACCAAGGGAGAAATCCCAAACCCCTCGCCAGGTAAATAATGCGTATAGTCTCTTGGAACTGCAGAGGCCTGGGGACCCAACCAAAAATTGAAGCGATCAAAGATCTGATGAAAATAGAGCCCTCAAATATCGTCTTGCTCCAAGAGACCAAAATCGAAGGGCGAGCCCTTATGGATATCAGCAAGACTAAATGGAAGAAGAACGAAGGCATAGCAGTCAGCTCAAGGGGAACTTCGGGAGGCGTTGCAACTCTCTGGTCGGAAGATCAGTTCCACCTGTTGAACTCCCATGAGACCCAACATTGGATCTTCACTGACCTCAAGCACCTTGAAAGTAAGTTAACTATAGCCTTATTCAATCTCTATGTTCCTGTCATTTATGCTGAAAAAAGAGAATGCTGGAATACTCTCTCGGTTTTCTTAGATCTCCACTCCCTAAATAACATCATCCTAGGAGGAGATCTTAACCTATTCATGAAGCCAAAGGAAAAAAGGGGGGGAAGTAGCAGAGATCAGCTGTTGCCTTTGGTAGAGGAATTAATGCAGCAGAGGGACCTCCTAGATTTTGCCCCGGTGAGAGGCAAATATACTTGGACCAATAATAGAACTGGGCCTAACCATATAGCTGCCCGACTGGACAGATTTCTAATCCAAAGCTCCCTGCTGCTGGAAAACCTCCTTATCTCATCAAAAATTCTCCCCAAACTCTCCTCGGATCATAATCCAATTCAACTCATTATGGCCCCTGAGGAAGACCTTGGCCCTATCCCCTTTAAATTCAGTCCTCTTTGGATTGATAAAGCAGGTTTTCTGGACACTATCCAATCGTCTTGGGATACCCCCATCAACGGATCCTCAAGCTTTGTGTGGGAGGAAAAATTAAAAGCCACCAAAAAAGCCTTAAAAGAGTGGCTAAGGAAACTCTCCAATCCCTCTACTCAGCAGAGAAAAGATGAAGTACAGCAGCTGGAAACTTTGCAAATTGGAATGGAAGGCCTCCATATCACCCCTGAAATTTTAAACAAAGAGGCAGCTTATCAAAGAAATATCCATCAAGCTTTCAGAAGGGAAGAAGAGCACTAGAGGCTCAAATCTCGCAGTCTATGGTTAAAGGCAGGAGATCGAAACACCTCTTTCTTCCACCGCCAGTATAAAGCCCGCCTATCTCGGAATCACATCACTGAGATCAAGAATGAAGAAGGACAGATCTGCAACAAATTTGATCAAATTAAAACAGCAGCTGAAAACCATTTTAAAAATCTCTATGGTTCAAGGAACGAAGGCAGCATTGAAGACACTGAAGATCTCCTCTCCTATATTCCCCACCTCATCACCCATGAGGACAACCAGGCTTTACTGAAACCCTTATCTGAAGAAGAAATCATCAAGGTCATATGGGCAATGGAATCAGATAAGGCCCCTGGGCCAGACGGATTTACAATACACTTCTACAAAGTCTGTTGGGACATCATCAAAACAGATCTGCAGAAAATGGTACAAGGTTTTTTTGGAAAAGCCAAGGTAGGAGGAGGCATCAACTCCACCTTTCTTGCTCTAATTCCAAAAGAGGCTAACCCGAAAACTTTCGGCAGGTTTAGGCCCATCTCTCTCTGCAACGCCTCATACAAAATCTTGTCCAAAATCATTGCAAACAGAATCAAACCCCTTCTTGATAAATTAATATCCAGCGCCCAAGGGGGGTTCGTCAAAGGCAGACACATCTTGGACAACATCATCCAAGTGCAGGAAGCTATCCACTCTAGAAAACAAAGGAAAGAGAAAGGGATGATGATCAAGCTTGACATGGCTAATGCCTTCGACAGAGTCAACCACTCCTTTCTTCTCCAAGTCCTCCGATCCTTCGGTTTCCCTTCTCAGTTTACCAATCTCATTAAAGCATGCATCTCAAACCCTTGGATAGCCCCCATGGTCAATGGCCGCCCAACATCCTTCTTCCAAGCCCATCGTGGATTAAGGCAAGGTTGTCCGCTCTCGCCCTTTCTATATATTCTCATGGCAGATACTCTCAGCAGGAAGCTGGCTACTGAAATGAACACTGGTGATCTCCCAGGAATCCGAACTGCAAATGCTCTCAATCCTATAAATCATGCTCTCTTTCCAGACGACTCCCTACTCCTAGGCGGAGCTTCTACCAGAATACTCTGTGCTAAAAAGTCACTGCAGAGCCTCAGGAGCTGTGATAAATGACAGAAAGAGTTCGATCTATGGATGGAATGTAAGCCAACACAATCTCAACACCATAGCCCAGATTCTTGGTTTTGAGTGCTTCGCCCATTGGGACAGCATCAAATACCTCAGCTTACCCCTCACATCTAGAGTCAACAACAGATCTCTGTGGCATGGCATCATTAGCAAAATTAAAGACAAGATCACCTCCTGGGGAGGTTACTGGCTTACCAAGGGAGGGAAAATTATCTTACTTAAATCTGTCTTATCTGCTCTCCCCATTTATCAAGCCTCTTTCCTGCTGGCTCCGAAACACCTAATGGAACAGATCTCATGTCTCCTGAGAGACTTTCTCTGGAAAGGAGGCAGAGGGAATCACAGCAAATTGCATTTGGCAAACTGGGATCTTGTCAAGCGGCCAATATTGGACGGAGGTCTACAGATTAGAGATCCAACATTATCTAATCTGTCACTTGGATGCAAGCTCCTTTGGAAAATCTATTCAGATCCCACACATCCTGTCAGTGAAACGCTCACCTCCAAATATGCGCAAGGGATCTCTCTCAGGCATCTGTCAGCGAATAATACTCCCGCAGGCACACAGACTTGGAATCTTTGTAGGAAATGCATCAACAGTTTCAGGAAACAATTGTATCGCATACCTGGCAACGGGGAGAAAATCCTACTCTGGAAAGATCGCATCATGAATAGCCCCCCTCTTAACTCCCACGAAGAAATCCGCGAGCTAAGAGAATGGCTCCACAGAGCAGGTATAAGAAAGCTGAATGATATCTCCGCATGGGATAGTAAAGGGAACTGGACTGACTGGACACTCCCTCCCATGTCAGCGTAGCTCCACTATCAACTTGCAATCCTCAAAACGCTGCTCTCAAACGCAGCGCCGGTCCATCGCAACAGCGCAGACAGATGGGGGTGGGGAGACTCGGGAACTTATACCTCAGCCTTGGGTTACATTACCCAGCAGCCCAAAAAAGACAGACTCAGAATGCCTGCGTTGTGGAAACAGGTTTGGAGCACCACTGGGTTACCCAAAGTCAACTTCTTTTTTTGGATTCTTATGCAGAATAAACAGCTCACAGGGGATAATCTGTCAAAACGTAATATCGCTGGGCCACATAGATGCGCAATGTGCAGAAACTCTGGAGAAACAGCCTCTCATCTGTTCATTGATTGTGATTTTGCCAAAGAAGTTTGGAAATTAACTCTTCTTGGACTGCACGCCTCCCCTCCCCAGCACAGCTCCGTGGCAGATCTCTTTACTGAATGGTTTCAATGTTACCCTCATAATATCCCCAATAATTCACTTTGGTTTCACATTTGGCTCTCCATCCCCAAATTTGTATGTTGGGAAATCTGGCTTGCCCGGAATGACACGATCTTCAACAACTCTACACGCTCTCCTGCTAAATCTGCCTCAATTGCAAAAGCTTTTCTTCTTGAAACTGTCCTCCTGCATTCCCAAAAATCAGACTCCTCCCTCCTCCCCTCAGAAAAGGCATGGCTGAACCTTCATAGCCCTCATCCCATAAGCAAAGCCCATTCCCTCCCCCTTCCCCTCCCCATTCCATCTTGGAAAATTAGAGAACCTGAAGCTGCCTTTCAAACTTGGTGGAAGACCCAAAACACATCTTCAATCTTTTTCGACGGTGCCTCCAAATGAAATCCGGGAGCTGCGGGAGCTGGAGGAGTCATCTACTTCTCAGACAATCCCAGAAAAGTTCGCTTTAGCTGGGGTCTTGGTATTCGCACAAACAATCAGGCAGAGCTCCTTGCTCTCACAAAATGCTACCAAATAGTCCGGGATAAAGGCATCAAAGAATGCCAAGCATTCAGAGATTCCGAAATCCTCATTAAGAAGATCACCTCGGACGAACAATTCAACAACGCTATTCTCAACAAGTCTCTGAAAAGGTTAAAGATAATTCTGCAAGATTTCACTTCCTTCAAAATATATCATATTCTCAGAAGTTTGAATAGTGAGGCGGATGAAATGGCAAACAAAGGATGTCTCTTAGCACCGGGAGCTCTCAACATCAATGATAAAAGCGCTACCTCATATTGTATTCCTTAATTCAAGCGCAAAATTGAACAAGAAGCATTTAGATGCAAGGAAAAGTTGTGTAAAGATGGTTGATTAGGCTTAGGCCCAACCATACCTCAAATAATAAATTATACCCGTTACAGTTAAAATATATATATATTTTAAAAGTATAATTATTCACATATATCTATTTCTTTACTTCTAATTACTTTACATGAAATTATCTATTTAAATAATATTTTATTTTTGTTTAAAGAGGGACAAACATAGTTACACATCACCTTCATATAATGTTGTAGAATGAGTCTAGGCTCAATAAAAAAAATCAAACATAAAAAAATAAAATATGGAATAAAAAAAATTATTATGAAATGTTTAGTTGAAAATTAAGAAAAGCATTATTTAATAAAAGCTCAAGTTCTGTGAAATCTTGAATTTGCAACAATAGTTTCAAAGAGTAAATATGCAAACATTGCAAGAAAATAAATTTTAAAAAATTGAATTACACACTGCATGATAAATACATTTCTTATTTCATGTTGATCACTCCTCCAATGTTAGTTCAAAGTGCTTTTCAAATTAATAATTGATTAAAAAATCAAAGTGTTTGAAAGGTTTGAAAGAATCACATGGTAGTTTTAAGGTTGACATGTTTCAAACGACTTATTGTGATTCATCATCGGCATAGAGATGGATAGATGATGAGAGGAACAAATAAATATAGTAGAAATGCAATGGTTATATCCCAACTGACATAAAATAAATATATAAATACAACATCAGAAAATAAAAATAATTATAATGAACAATGTGAAAATCCATAAAGATAGAAATTAATAATAAAGAGACAAAAAATAAAAAATGGAAATTAATATTAATGAAAATTAAAAAATAGGACCTTAAAACATAAATAGAATTTTAAGTATATACATAAATGTATAAAAAGGAATTAAAATAAACAAAAATAATTTCAAATCCATGATGTTGAAACTAAACAAATAAATCAATGTTTTTAATTTTATTTTTTTATTAAAAATTCTTATTTTAAATATAAAATAATCCAACTAGAATAAGAAAATAAAAATCCTTAATGTGTTTGAAAAGAATAGTTGTAATATATCCTAGGGTATCAAGGCCTTTTTAATGGTAAGCAAGCTCCAAAGGTAAAGAAATAACCTGGATATTTGGTTTCTAGTGTTCATCTTCCTTTTATCCAGGACTACATACATGATTTCTCAGATTGTTAGGAAGCACAATGTTTCTTCCACCTTCAGACCCTTGATCACTATTCATAGCTCCCTAAGATCAATCCTAGTGGAATTTGAAAACATGAAA
Source organism: Pinus tabuliformis (assembly GCA_031772625.1). Classification (NCBI taxonomy): domain Eukaryota; kingdom Viridiplantae; phylum Streptophyta; class Pinopsida; order Pinales; family Pinaceae; genus Pinus; species Pinus tabuliformis. The sequence goes on along the minus strand of CM062820.1, from coordinate 1,241,134,635 downwards.
GGTGTTTATTTAGTCCCATGTTCCTATGGGACCCCTCTGCATTGGAGAAATTGGTCACTCCATTAATCAAACGATTCAAGAGCATAGGGATGTCATAAAACATTGTTGGAATTGCTCGTTAGATTTGATTAAGCATGCTGAGAAGACTAAGAACCACATTTGTGTTGAGAATTTCATGTAATTGCTAGGATTGATCATTTCCATCACAGTAGGATTAGGGAGGCTATCAAAATTGGAAAAAGTATAATATGTTGAATTGGGATGATAGATGGAAAATTAGCATTTACTCGCTCACATCTCTTTACTCCTAGGTTTTCTCCTTTAGCTTTCTCCCTCCTTTCTTTGGTGGTTCCCTTTCTTGTTTGTCAATTTTTTTTCCCTTTCATTTCTTTCTTTCCAGTTTTCTTTTCATTGATTTGACTGGTCTTTTCCTTTATGGCTTATTGAGTGTGTATGATACATATTATATTTTATTTTCCTTTTTATTAAATTAATTTCCTATCCTTTCATGTATCTTAATAAGTATTACAACATTTAGTTATATTTATACATTCTTTTCATGAATTTATTTTCATTTACCTTTTGGTTATTTGTGTATAACATCCCCCGGTGACCTCACATGAAAATGAAGGGAGTTAGAATTTTTTTACACAAATTACCCACGGATAATAATCTAAATCACTATTCTAGATCCCCATTAACCATTAGATAGAATTTTGATCAATACATAGAGTAACTTTCAAGAGAGGAATAGTAAGTTACATAACCATTAACAACCACTGTTGTGGTATATTAACATAAAATGTATGATAAAACTTGCATCCATTTCATGATTTCCTTAACCAGTTTAATTAATCACATACTTGATATTATGAACATCACATCAGGTAATGAATCAACATCAAACTGACACAATAATCAATCACATCATTGAACACCGACATACCTAGGAAACCGTGTAGGGTGAAAACCAACAAATGTTTAAGTTTGTTATTAAATGCTCATGAGGGTGTTCACCCCTCACTCAATGGATTATAAGAGAGTCCATCCCTTAACCATTGTCATAAAATATTAGAAGAGAATATCATTCAAATACAACATATTTAGCTAAAATCTATTATAATCATCATGATAACATTTACCCACAAACCTTCAATCTTCATATCTTTCTAGTCTAGTTGTTCCTTCAGTGGAACATCCTGTAGCTTGAACTCATTCACATGGACAATTAATTATTTACAATTAACTTCCACCATGTTAAGCATAACCTTTCCTGCCATTGTGGTTGTTAGCATAAGTTGATATCATGATTACGTAAAGTATTAATCAACCAATTCATAAATATATACTATATGATGATTCACCATCTATGCATATACATTCATGAAATGTAAGAAACATATCGTGACATGCTTCCTTTAACAACACTACATATGCACTAGTTATAAGCATGTAATCATCAAAGCATGTCTATAAAATAAATACCACATTATCTAATATTTCCTTTACACAAACACACGTTCATGCAAGAGAAATCACTACAAATGTCCAGACATTCCTTTAAAGGAAACTAATGCATCAATTATGATCTTCGTGCATGCGAATTACATACATTTTATCAAGAGAACTGCATGCAAACACATGTTTCCTTTTCGAGGAAATCTAGCACAACAAGCCATACAAAAATATGTTTTCTTATCCATAAAACTAATGCAGTAAAGCATACCAACATTACCCATATATATATTCCAAGGAAACCAACACAGTACTATGGTTTTTGTGCATGTAAATTCATCTTCTTTCCCAAAGAATCTTTTCCAATGTAAGCTAACACAACATGCTATATTTTCCTGCCTACAAATATAATGTATATTTTTCTAAACAAAAGCTAATACAAATAATGCATGCATATACATGATCTTATTCCAAAAGAAACTAACGTAATAGTTATGATAGCATAAAAATAATCACATATTTTTCTAAAGAAATATAGCTCAATAGTTCTATCCATGCAAAGGACATATCTCTATAACATGACTATTCTTTGTGTATGCAAGAGCTTATCATAATAGTCCTTTTTTAATGTATGCAACACATATCCCTCCTTTAAGAGGGTCTAGCTATTTATGTTATATATGGGAATACTTTCCCTTTTCAAAAAAAAATGATGCAATTAACTATTGTTTCTATGCTTATGCATATGTGTTCTTTTCAAATAAAATGATTGTTTATTTGTGCAAATAACACATACTTATTTTCAAGAACCCAAAATAGTTTCTCTATCTTTTATGTACAAAGTTCTCATGCATTTTTTTTCAAGAAAGTATCATATTCAACCCTTCTTTTGCGCATAAGAACTAGGAAATCCTTTTTAAAATAATAACAATGTTAACCTTTTATGCATTAAACCATGCAATTAAATCAAACTATCCAATATACAACACACAAATAACTTATGTTTTTACCCACTCGAACATGTAACTTTTAAAAACTTTTGCTAAGGAATTAACATAATTGACTTATCTTTCACGCACAAGAAAAACATATTATTTCCAAAGAAGATTCCTATGACTTATGTTATATATGTCCATTTGATCTATGCATTTATCTTTTCGCATAACTAAATATTCTTTTTTCAAAAGAAATTACCATAATTGGTTATCTCTTATGCATGAGAATCCATTATCTCTTATGCATGAGAATCCTTCGAAATACGAAATATTTTACCATAACTAAATACCAAACAACGTATTCTTTTTCAAATGATAAAACAATAATTATTTATCTTTGCATGCAATAAAAATTCTTATCCAAAGAATACTAACATAATAGTTGCCCTTTTTATGCATAAAAATACAAACTTTTTGCAACCTTTTCAAAACAACAACTTGGGTAACTTATGTTTTCCATGCATAGAGATTTATGGGTTATTTTCAAGAAAATAATCTAATTAATTTTCTTTGGTTCACAACCCATCAAAACTTAACAAAATTTACATTCGTAGAGTTTTTTGTGTTTTTTTCAAGAAAATAAACTAATTAAGTTTCTTTGGTTCACAACCGATCAAAACTTACCAAAAGTTACATTGGTTAACTTATAGTTGAAGTCATGGAAGTATTTCCAAGAATTAATCTAAAAAAGTCAAATAGAATATTATTTTCTTTTCTTGGGAAAATTTTATATCATCTTTTATAATTTATGTATATATATAAGTATGTTTTCTTTCCACAAATATAGTGTAGGGAAACAATGCAAATACTAATAACATATCCATAGTTTTCCACATAAATTATTTTATGTGTAAATTTCTCAAGCATTTTTTTCCCAAGAACATAACATCATTAAAATCCTCTATATGCATAATATATAAACTCTCCTTTTTAGGAAAATGTAGTAACTTATCTTTTCAAAAGACACACAAATACTCATATATTTTTCCACATTCCTCACTGCATGCGATTATATATATATATTATATATTTTTTCTAAGAAATATTTCCAAAGATACCCAATTAAACACATATATTTTCCTTCAAGAAAATGGATGAGTTACTTATCTTAACCGTTGTTACAATCGATTAGCCCATCTAAAAATGACTCCATAGGAAGAATGTGAATGGTCTCTTGCTCTCTCCATATCTTCTGCAAGCTTGAAGCACGATTTTTATTCAACCATATTTCCTTAAAACCAACGAGAGCTAGCGAAGATGCAGATCATGTCTAGCAAGTCGATTCTACACGAATGGAGCTTGGAATGAAACAAGTTTCTCATGGCTTCATGAGGCTTGGAAAAACACTTCCACCTAATCTTTGTAGCAGTGTCACTTCTTGGAATTATTGCCTTACTGTTTTATGTGTTGCAATAAGAAAAGAACACAGTGAAGGAAGGTGAATCATGCTCCATTTTTTGGTCAGAAATATTCTACATTTTATCTCAGAACAAACTTTCTCCCTGTAGCTAAACCCTCCATAGAATATATTTCCAATAAATTAAAATGACAAGAACTGATAATCAAGAATTGTTAATCAAGACAAGAAGATTTATTAATTTATTTACCAAGAAATATTTCTTGCTATCAATCGTTTCATCAACATTAAACCTGGTAATTTAACACGGTAATTAATAATGTTTCTGTTATGAAACCAACTCACAAAAATATAGAAAATATAGATGAATGCCTTAGAAATAAGCCTCTTCAAGGGGACAACCTCCTTTACATTACACAAATGAACAATTCTTGGATGATACAAATGACAAGACCTCCTTTCTATATATAGGAGTCTAAGGGGTCATAATATAATCAGAGCCAACATAACAATAATAATGTAAGGGAACAATAATAACAATAGTGGGCTTCTATGGAGCACAATAATAACAATACAGGGAGTACATGGGCACAAAAATATAATAAGGGGGTTTTACTAATAACAATAAGGTGTTACACTAGTAGTATAGGGACCTAACATGCCCCTCTCCTTCAAAAAGTGTTGTCCTCAACGCTTGAGTAGTTCTTGATGCTTCTGTATAAAATTCTTGTCCTCCCATGTGGAATCTTCAGCGGGTAAGTTCTTCCACTTGATGAGATACTCTGAAATTGATCGATTTCGTAGCTGTCAAGTTCTTATTTCTATAACTGCTCCAGGTCCCAATATGATTTTTCCTTCCTCGTCAAGTTCTGGCAATATTGTTTGAACTGGGATCTTCTGCAACTTTTGAATGAGTGGCCACACTTCTTCATCCTTCTTCCATTCATCCCTTGCTTCGTTTATCCAATCTAGTTGGATAATAGAAATAGCACAAAACAATGCTTCCACATCCTCATCCTTTCTTGAGAGTGCATCTGCAACAACATTTTTCTTCTCTTTTTTGTAGATGATTTCAAAGTCATAACACAACATATTTGTGATCCATTTTTTCTGTTCTTCTAAAGATAATCTTTGTTCTAAAAAGTATTTAAGGCTATCATGATCCATTTTTACTTTGAAGTGTCTTCCCATTAGGTAAGGTCACCATTTCTTAAGTGCATGTAGTATTGCCAACATTTCCTTCTCATAAATAGCTTGCTTGAGATGTAGCCGTAAAAATACCCAATCGCCTACATCAAAACTTCTTTCACTGCGATGTTGATCTACCTGTTGTTTCATTTGATTCTACACCAAAGTGGCATTATCCTTTAAAAGTTGGAGAACTTGTTGTTGATGCTCGATGTGATCTTTCACTGCTTGAATCTTTTTCTTCTTGATATGTCCTTTTATCTTAAGAGTTTGAGGAGGGGTAATTTCTTCCAATGCATTACAAGATATGGCCGGATTCATTTCTTGATGCTCGATGTGATCTTTCACTTCTTGATATGTCCTTCTATCTTGATAGTTTGAGGAGTGTTAATTCGGCCAATGCATTACAAGATATGGTCGGATTCATTTCTTCTTTATCGATGTGATCTTTCACTTCGAACCTTTTTCTTCTTGATATGTCCTTCTATCTTGAGAGTTTGAGGAGTGGTGATTCTTTCCAATTCTTTACAAGATATGGTTGGATTCATTTCTTCTTTCAAAGGGTTAGTTCTTGGTGTATATCCTCTTTTTTTGATGTTTCTTGATCATTTTCTTCCTCCTCTTCACAATCAATGTAAAATAATTTCTTCTTAGCACACTTATGACCTTTAATGTATTTACTATCACAATTGTAACAAAGCCCTTTTTCTCTTTTTTCTTCCAATTTTTGTCATGTAAACCTTGTAGGTTGTGGAAGGCTAGGAGAAAAAACACTTCCATAATTATAGTCGTGAGCGATGGGATTCCTTGTTTCCATAATTTCGTTTTCAATTTTTCTTGCCAACTTGAATGCCTTCTCCAATGAATTAGGTTCCCAGAGACGAACCTCATGTTGAATGTTATCCTTTAAATTCCCTATGAAGACATCAATCCTTTGCTTCTCTGGAATATCATTTACCCTTATATTCAATTTTTGAAAGTCCTCAATGTGCTTTTCCATTGAATCCTTTTGTTCAAGATTTATCAATTGGCTAAAGAAGGTGTTACTCTTTGTATCCTCATAATGTGCTATCATTTCTTCCATGAAATTTGACCAAGTGACAAGTACTTTAAGAGAACACAGCCCTTTATACCATAAAAATTGATCTGGTTCTAAATATGAAGATGCAATACGTACCTTTTGTAACAGTTGCACCTCATGTAGATCAAAATATTGCTCCATATGTAGTATCCAATTTACCAGATCTTTGCCATCAAACTTCCTCATATTTCCTTTTCTTGATTTTAGGAGCTCGATCTTGAAATGACTGTAACTCTATAATTTCTTATTTTCTAGTTCTTAAATTGCGACTTGCAGTAGCCCTCTACGTCCTCCTTCCAATGCCACCAGTCTGATCGAAATTGTATTCTCCAAGAAAGAGTTATGCACAATCTACCAAGATGACCTGATTATATACCTTTTCAGAAGAGCGAACTTGTATGAAGTGCCACGTGTCACTGTTTTGACCTTCAGATCTGACAAATATAAACAGGAAACTATAGTCCGTCCTCTTTCTGTAACTTCTTACGAATATTCAATCTGATGCTAAGAGTGAAAGTTATGACGAATTTCCCAAGGTGACCTGTTTGGAATGTAATTCAGGGGTCTGCAAAAATCCTAACTTCCTCATATCATATTTCCTAAACTATAGTGAAACAAGATCTGAAATCCAGTCCCGAGGTTCAGAGCGCTTTATTCTCAAAAGGGTTTTGCTTTTAGCTTCTGCAAATTCTTAGTGAACAAGTTATTGTGAAACTTCCACGATGACCTGTTTTAGATGAAATTCAGGAGCTTGAAAAAAACCCTAACTTCTTCAGATCATATCGTTGAAAATATAGTGAGACAAGATCTGAAATTCAGACCCACGGTTCAGCATGATTTCCTATCAAATGGTTTTTTTTGTTAGCTTCTGAAACGTCGCAGAAAAAAAGTTATAGCGAAAATGTCACGATGACCTATTTGGAGCAGCGAAACCCTAGAATCCAAAGCTTTGATACCAAATGTTATGAAACCAACTCACAAAAAGATAAAAAAGATAGATGAATGCCTTAGAAATAAGCCCCTTCGAGGGGGAAACATCTTTTACATTACACAAATGAACAATTCTTGGATGATACAAATGACAAGACCTCTTTTCTATATATAGGAGTCTAAGGGGTCATAATATAATCAGAGCCGACAAAATAATAATAATGTAAGCGCACAATAATAACAATAGTGGGCTTCTATGGGGCACAATAATAACAATATGGGGACTACATGGGCACAACAATATAATAAGGAGGTTGTACTAATAACAATAAGGGGTTACACTAGTAGTATAGGGACCTAACAGTTTCATGAGCATGGAAAGAATATTACATACTCCCCCCCTTAAAGAGAACACTATCCTCGGTGTTCATCTCTCATTGGAACTTTAACTTTTACTCATGATATAACAATCTAAACAACCCAAAAGGGAATAATTCCCCTTCAAAATGAAGGATTTCATTCCAAGAAATACCAATAAGCAATAACAATAATGCTATAACATAAGAAAAATCAATAGTCATAAGCATTTATAGCTGCGAAAATATGCAAATTCTACTTTCCATCACTTGGCCATTACTCAAATTCATAGAAGCAAAACATAATATCTATACCAACTTACCGTTACTTACCAATTACTCTTAGAATTAATGGTCGCTTGCCAATGGTTTAACAACCCAACAACAAGCACCCTGTAATCTATGATAAAAAAATCCAACATAATCACATTAGTCACACCAATTTCAATTAAATGAAATACTTATAACAATGTAAAGTGATATTTTAACCATAGTACCTCCAAAAGTACTTAGAGAGCACTAACCCTCTATTCATCAAAAACATAAATCAGTGAATCACGTGCATATCATCTTAGTTCTCGCTAAAGACGTCCATGTAGTACTTCTAAAAGTACTCAGAGCGCACCTAGGTCTTCAATCATCGAAACGATCAATAATTGCAGCAAGTGAAAACTATATTAGCCCTTGCTATAGACATTCATAAGATTGGAAATACAATAAAGGAACTACACTACCAATAATTCCTTACCGAGTGCCAGGATCCTTTCCTTCCAAGATGTACATAAAATATGTACACAATTATATAGAAAATTCATTTTCAGCAAAACACATAAATAATTAGTTAATGTATTTTGCTTTGAGAACCATAGTGGTAAAAGAATGCTCCTTCCAACCAATGGGAACTAGTTTCCAAAACAAAATTGAGCTAATTTCACATCCAAACAATTCTTTGACAGATACCATACCAAGTCCAGTATGGAATTCCACTATCCAACCAACTCAAGAATTTGAATGACCACATAGGGTCCAATATAGGATTCCTCTTAGCGTCCTACCTATTCCTCTAACGACGTCCCTTCTATGAGGAATTTTGGGCCTCCTCCAACAACATCCAAAATCAACAGAGTTTCCTCATAATTTTTCCCCTCTTCATCATCTTGGCCAACTGTTTTCCCTTACTAAGATCATTTATCTCTAGGGAGAGGAAAATTGGGCAACTGAGCACCATCAACCCCTCTGGGTAGGAAACCACCATCAATCCCAAGGCCTTTGGGCCTTTCAAAACTATTGATAACTATCTGGCATGCTAAATTTCTCTTTTAGCACTCTTTCCCACAGTAATTTATATAATGAACCATATGCACATTATCATTAAAACAAGAGAAACATTTATGTACATGCATTCATACAGTATGAGTCCACAATATCTAGATCGACAAGAAACATAACTGGCATACATGTGGTATATATTCTGATTTTCTAAGTAACACAATCATGCATATCATAACATTATACTTTCTCATTTATAATTGCAATTCACATTGCAGTGTTTGACCTTCACAGGTTTTCTTGTTGCCATTAAGCTACAATTGTTTAATCTCATCAACAATGTTAGTCATAAATATGCATCATTTAACAATCTTTCACTTTCCCAATAATTTTAGTTTCATGAATATAATACTATCATGCATAAAAGTATATGCAAATATTCATTAATATGTAAATGTCAATAATAGTTAGGGTAGTAATTCAAGCATTTCCAATTTCCCACAATGTATTATCATCAAGAGACCAGTACATGAAGTAACTACCTTAATCACTTGTTTACAACTTGTGATAAGCTTAAATCAAATCCAATTCATGCATATAAGTTTTGTTATTTAGTCATGTAACACTAACCAATCACTTGTACAAGACTTAATAAAAAATTAGTTATTACAGTCAAGTCTCACTACTTGACTCAACCTTTATTTTTAATATCTAAAGGGGTTCTTTCAATATATTTTTTAAAACACTCTATCGTCCCCTTAAAGTACATTCCCAATCTTGTACATTCATGCATTCATTCATTATAAGTAGTGAATTCTAACTTTATTCATGTTCATTAACTGTATCAGTAATATTGTTATATATGCAAAGGTTGGTGGTCAAATTTCACTTTCACTAGTTAGTGTTCAAGATTATTCATAGGTGTAATAGAGGTTTTATTATTCTTTATCCTCATTAGGATTCAAATGTCATGAATAGTTTTACAAGAGACATTTACTTATTACTCTTCAATGCATTGATAAACATGCATCATGCATCTCAAGCCAAAAGTAGTCTACTGCATATATCAATATGTAGATTGTTAGACTCATACCTGATATGATGCTCACTACAAGCATACCTTGATTTCCTTTCTTATTAACAATTTCCAAAGGTGTTGGTGCTGCAACCTTCGGCTATGATACCACTTGTAACGTCCCCCAGTGACCGCACATGAAAATGCAAAGAGATAGAAAATATTTACACAAATTACCCACGGGTAATTATCCAAATCACTATTCCATATCCTGATTAACCATTAGATAGAATGTTCATCAATACATAGAGTAACCTTTCGTAGATGAATATTAAGTTGCATAACCATTAAAAAATACTATTGTAGTATATTAGTATATTAACATAAATTGTATGATGAACCTTGTATTCATTTCATGATTTCCTTAACTATATTAATTAATCACATACTTGATATTATGAACATCACATCAGGAAAGGAATCAACATCATCAAACTGACACAATAATCAATCACATCATTGAACACTGATATACCCTGGCAACCTAGTAGGGTGAAAACCATTAAATGTTTAATTTTATTATTAAACGCTCGTGAAGGTGCTTACCTCTCACTCAATGGCTTATAAGGGAGTCCATCCCTTAACCATTTTCATAAAATATTACAAGATAATATCATTCAGATACGACACATTTAGCTAAAAGCTATTACAATCATCATGATATCATTTACCCATAAATATAAATATCAAATCTTCATATCTTTGTGGCCTGATTGTTCCTCCAATGGACCATCCGACAACTCGCACTCATCTAAATGGACCATTAGTTATTTACCTACCACCATGTTAAGCATAACCTTTCCTGCCATTTTGATCGTGAACATTAGTTGATATCATGATTACATAAAGTACTAATGAACCAATTCATAAATATATATTAAATGATGCTTCATCATCTATTCATATATATTCATGAAATGTAAGAAAAATATTGTGACATACTTCCTTTAACAACACTACATATGCACTAGTTATAAGCATGTAACCATGAAATCATGTCTATAAAATAAATACCACATTAACTAATATTTCATTTACACAAGCACACATTCTTGCAAGGCAAATCACTACAATTGTCTAGACATTCCTTTAAAGGAAACTAACACACCAATTATGATCTTCGTGCATGCAAATTACATAAATTTTATCAAGAGAACTAACCCTTTACATATTATTTTTGGTGCATGTAAATGCATAAAGAAATTTAACACAATGAATGTTGTTCCTATGTGAATGCATACACTTTCCAAAAGAATGCTTAACACAATAGAGCATGCAAACACATCTTTTTTTCTCGAGGAAATCTAACATAATAGGTCATACAAAAAGAAATTCTTATCCATAAAACTAATGGAGTAAAGCATACCAACATTACCCATATATATATATATATATATATATATATATATATATATATATATATATATATTCCAAGGAAACCAACACAATACTATGGTTTTTGTGCATGTAAATTCATCTTCTTTCCCAAAAAATCTTTTCCAATGTAAGCTAACACAACATGCTATATTTTCCCGCATACAAATGTATATATTTTTCTAGATGAAAGCTAATACAAATCATGCATGCATATACATGATCCTATTGCCAAACAAACTAACGTCATAGCTATGATAGCATAAAAATAATCACATATTTTTTTCTAAAGAAATATAGTTTAATAGTTATATCGATGCAGTGGACATATCTCTATATCATGACTATTCTTTTTGTATGCAAGAGAATATCATAATAGTCCCTTTTTAAATGTATGCAACACATATCGCTCCTTTAAGAGAGTCTATATATTTATGTTATATATGGGAATACTTTCATTTTTTAGAAAAAAGGGATGCAATTAACTATTGTTACTATTGTTTCTATGCTTATGCGTATGTGTTCTTTCCAAATAAAATGATTGTTTATTTGTGCAAATAACACATACTTATTTTCAAGGGCCCAAAATAGTTTCTTTATATTTAATGTACAAAGTTCTCATGAATTTTTTTTTAAGGAAGTATCATATTCAACCATTCTTTTGTGCATAAGAAGTAGGAAATCATTTTTAAAGTAATAACAATGTTAACCTTTTATAATATAAAACACACAAATAACTTATCTTTTTACCCACCTGAACATGTAACTTTTGCAAGTCTTTTTAAAGTAATACCAATGTTAACCCTTTATAATATAAAACACAAATAACTTATCATGTAACTTTTGCAAACTCTTGCAAAGGATTTAACACAATGTTATTTCCAAAGAAGATTCCTATGACTTATGTTATCTCTATGCATTTGATCTATGCATAGGTTATTATCTCTTACCCATGAGAATCCATGATCTCTTACACATGAGAATCCTTCGAAATCTTTTCCATGGATTTATTAAATATCTAAACTTTACCATCAACATAACACACCATGGAAATATTTTACCATAACTAAATACCAAACAATGTATTCTTTTTCAAATGATAAAACAATAATTATCTATCTTTGCATGCAATACAAATTCTTATCCAAAGAATATTAACATAATAGTTTCCTTTTTATGCATAAAAATACAAATTTTATGCAACCTTTTCATAGATTGTGGATTATTTTCAAGAAATTAATCTAATTAATTTTCTTTGGTTCACAACCCATAAAAACTTACCAAAAGTTACCTTGGTTAACTTATAGTTGAAGTCATGGAAGTATTTCCAAAAATTAATCTAAAAAAGTCAAATAGAATATTCTTTTCTTTTCTTGAGAAACTTTTATATCATCTTTTATAATTTATGTATATATATAAGTATGTTTTTTTTTCACAAATATAGTCTAGAGAAACAATGGAAATACTAATAACATATCCATAATTTTCCACATCAATTATTTATGTGTAAATTTCTAAAACATTTTTTTCCCAAGAACATAACATCATTAAAATCGTCTATACTCATAATATATATAAACTCTCCTTTCTATTTTTTAAAAGGGCGGGGCTAGTTCCCAAGCAGAAGCATTATAGGACCCTCTTTTATTACATTGATACATATCAGACAACGCTGATAACAATCACATCGAAACCATCATACATAAGATAATGTAGTAACTTATCTTTTCAAAATACACACAAATACTCATATATTTTTCCACATTCCTCCAATACATCGATTTTATATATATATATTCTAAAAAAATCTTTCTAAAAATACCCAAATAAAGACATATATTTTCCTTCAAGAAGATGGACGAGTTACTTATCTTAACCGTTCTTACAGTCGATTAGTCCATCCCAAAATGACTCCATAGGAAGAATGTGAATGGTCTTTTTCTCTCTCAATATCTTCTGCAATCCCGAAGCACAGTTTTTATTCAACCATATTATGGTCTCTTTCTCTCAATATTTTCTGCAATCCTGAAGCACAGTTTTTATTCAACCATATTTCTTTAAAACCAACGAGAGCTAGCGAAGATGCAGACGATGTCTGACAAGTCGATTCTTCAACCATATTTCCTTAAAACCAACTAGAGCTAGTGAAGATGCAGACCATGTCTCACAGGTCGATTCTGCATGAATGGAGCTTGGAATGAAACAAGTTTCTCATGGATCCGTGAGGCTTGGAAAAATGCTTCCACCTAATCTTTGTTGCAAACTTCTTGGAATTATTGCCTTATTGTTTTACGCATTGCAATAGGAAAAGAATGCAAAAATGCTTCCACCTAATCTTTGTTGCAAACTTCTTGGAATTATTGCCTTACTGTTTTTTGCATTGCAATTAAGAAAATAATGCAGTGAAGGAAGGTGAATCCCACGCATTGCAATAAGAAAAGAATGCAGTGAAGGAAGGTGAATCCCTCTCCTTTTTGTTGGTAAGAAATACTCTCCTTTTTGTTGGTAAGAAATATTCTACCTGCTATCTCATAACGAACTTCCTCCCTGTAACTAAACCCTCCATAGAATAGATCTCCAATAAATAAAAAATGACAAGGTCGTTATCAAGAATTGATAATCAAGACAAGAAGATTTATTAATTTATTTACCAAGAAATATTTATTTCTATAAACCGTTTCATCAATATTAAACCTTGTAATTTAACAGGGTAATTAATAATGTTTCGTGACCATGGAATGAATATAAACCCATAATCGAGACAAAAAAAAAAAAAAATTAATTTATTTACCAAAAAAAATTTCTTTTTATCAACCGTTTCATCAACATTAAACCTGGTAATTTAAGATGGTAATTAATAATGTTTCATGAGCATCGAAGGAATATTACATTGTGATTTAGTGGATTACAAGTATTCATATTCCAATTTTTATTATTGATTTTTTTTTTAATATATATATATATATATATATATATATATATATATATATAACAATAATAAAAATAATCTATATATATATATATATATATATATATATATATATATATATTTCATAATCATTTGTTTATTTAATATTTATTTATTTTAATTGTAATTTTTTATTATTTTTGTTGAATTATTCTATCATCCAATAATTTTTATTTTTATTGATTCGTTGAGTTTCATAACTTTGGATTTAAATATTTTTTTATTTATTTTAATTGGTTTTTATATATTTATTAATGCATTTAATTGAAACATATAAAATTATATTATTAATAATTTATAGGATTTTTTTAAGGTTTTAGTTATTTATTTATTTATTTATTCATTTTTGTTGTTAATGTTTTTTTTAACCTTGGAAAGACTATATTTTCATCATGTGCAATATAGTGCTTTAATAGAGCACCCAATCACCTTATTTTCTTGTTAGTTTACAAATCAAACAATTTTATTTTATAAATTTATTGGTAATCATCTTTTTATTCAAAATTATTAGTATTTTTTTTTTTTTGGTTGTATTATTTTATAGTAAAATAATTTTCCATTTATTTTATAATCAAAAATAAAAATAATTTAATAATTTTTTATTGATTTATTCATTAAGTTTCAAAATCGTGGATTTGAAATTCGTTTTTGTTTCTTTTAATTCCTTTTTAAATGTTTATGCATATAATTAAAATTATATTTATGTTTTTTAAGGTCTTATTTTTTTATTTTCTTTAATAGTTTTTAATTTTGTTTAGTATTAAGTCATATTTTTATGGATTTTCACATTTTTAATTCTAATTATTTTATTTTTCTAACATTCTGTTTATGTACCTTATTATTTTTCTTATGTCAATTGGGATTTAGCCATCACATCTCTATTGTATTTATTTTTTCCTTTAGTCAAGCTATCTATCTCTATCCTGACGATGAACCACAATAAGTGGTTCAAAATATGTCAAACTCAAAATTTCCATTGGATTTAGCCATTGCATCTCTATTGTATTTATTTTTTCCTTTATTCAAGTTATCTATCTCTATCCTAACGATGAACCATAATAAGTGGTTCAAAAGACGTCAAACTCAAAATTTCCATCGCATTTAGCCATTGCATCTCTATTGTATTTATTTTTTCCTTTAGTCAAGCTATCCATCTCTATTGAGATGATGAACCACAATAAGTGGTTCGAAAGATGTCGAACTCAAATTTTCCATCCGATTTATATACGTATTCATTATCTCTTCGATAACAATCATGATATTTTCCTTAATTTCTAATAAAATAAGATCAAATATTGAGAGTTTTTAGAATTTTAAAAACCCATATTGATAAAATTATTATTTTGTTAGATCTAAGACTTTTGTGATCCATAATATAGATATCAGTGCTTCAGATTCATCAATAAATGGTTCACCGCTTATTAATTTAAGAGTTAACCTTCAAAATAATATATTACATGATGTATTAACTTGGGAAAAATAAGTATGTTTAATTAAATAATGGACAAAAAATTATTTGATTGGGCAATAAGATTTGAGGTCTCATTTCTAGCTTCAACTTTTTATCCAAAGTTTTATTACTCGCTTAAATTTTTTATCCAAGGTATTATTGTCAAATTAAACTTTTTATTTACAATTTCATTGCCCATGTGTTTTGGTCTCTTCCTATTTTATCCAATGTAGTTGCTATCCAAAGGCTTTTTTAGGTATCTGCCTATTTTAACCAAAGTTTTTTCAAGTCTTTGCCTGCTTAGTTAGTTGGAAGCCCACTACTTCATTGCAAGCTACATGCCTAATACAACTTGCTTTGGAATATCTCTCTCTAAAATACAAATTTCTCTTATCCCTATGCTTCGTCTCCATCGTCACTTTATTCATATACTCTCTAGATATGGAAAAGGGGCTCCTCAATAGGAATTATATGATTTTCGCCAATAGACCTCCATCGGTTGCAACTTAGTATTCATTGTGTAATTCTTCTAACATTGCATTTTCTCCCAATGGTTGTTATTAGTTAAAATTCATAAACTTTACATCCAACAGTCGTAAGGGCCAGGGTAGTAACTTATAGAAGTCGTAGAACACATCACTGAACAAAGTCCTCTTATATGTTTCAATACCTGCCAAAAAAGAAAATGACAATAATTAAGCTAGAAGATGGTACTTACAACATCCTTCTTGGATTGTTCCTGAGCTTCTTCTGTATGTGCCTCAATTTTCTTATAATATTATCTTTTTTTCCATCCAGACTCACCTAATTTAACCTACATTATGTAATGGCATAAATTAAAGCCATATTGTTTTCAGTGTTCTATTACCACATATGAACTTCCTTCATGAAGTCTTTATTTACAAACCTTTTCATTTTCTTTAATTCTTTAGAATTAAAGAGATATGACTTCTCACAAAGCATAATTTTCACCATAAAAGTTTAGTTTCTTTGCGTTTTCTTTTTAAAAACAGATAATAAGTGAGATAAAATTACAAGAAGTTCAAGTCCATTTAAAATTTTCATATTTTTTTAAACCGAGGTATCAATCGAATGAGTTCGAAAGAAAAAATGTTATATTCTTATACAAGTCATACTCATTGCCTCAATTTTGATTGGCTAAACAAAATTATTGACGATTTGAGTATGACCTTTCTAGCTTCATTAGTTACTTCATCTTCAACCTTCACAATTGTTGCAGCAATACTAGCATCATTTTCACTAACTCTTGTCATCCATGCAGGATGTTTATATGAAATTTATTCATATTGAGATAGATGAAATGAATATTCCATACATGCACCCTTAAATGTAGTGATCAAAACTACATATTCAAGCTTGACAATGGGTTAAAGCCTTGCTTCATTCCTTGTCTTTTCCTTTGAGCCCTTGCATGTCTCTGTCTGCATTTTCATTTGATAAAATTCAAATGGATCCATGTCTCTCTATCAGTATCTTAACACGGATTCCTATAGAAGGAATGCTACCATGAAAGAATAATATTTTGTAAGTTTTAACAAAGTATTTCCCTCGGTTCATCAAAATATGCCAAAAAATGTACAAAAATGAGGTAAAGAGTACTAAATATTTTTTAAGAAATCATTTCATATAGCATCTTATAGAAATATTTCACAAACCTTAATTTGAATAACATTTAGGGTTTGAGCATGTAAATTTATGAAGAAAATTTCCTTTGCACCACACCTCTACAACCTTAATAAACTGAAGGCAAGAGATTGCAATAACCAATATGTAATATCCCTGGCTTAACCTACCATAAAACTCTCATAAAATGAGGTTTATTGAATAATTAAATATTATTAATTCTTATATTGATATTACATGAAGAATATTCTTGTAATTCTTAATTATAAGAATATTACAAAGGTCGGCGGAGGCGGCTGGTTGGTAAATTCGGACTCGTAAAGACGGTGAGGTCTGGTGCTCAAACCTGAGTGAGGGCGTTGACTAGTCGCGAGGAGTGACTTGCCTGGGCCAAGCCCGCTCACCTTTAATACCTTAAGTCTGTTTTTTTTTTTTGAAGATCGTTGCTGCGCGCGCCCTACTCTTCCTCTGCTAGGTTATCCAGCCGCGCGGTTGCCTGGGCCTTCGACCTTCTGCCATGGCCCCTCCAGACGCTACACCGGAGGTGGCTGATGCTCAGCAAGCTTTCTCAGACCTGGTTAAATCTTTGCCTCCGCAGCGCCCTCGTCCAGCCGTTTCTAAGTTCGTCAAAAAGCTGGATGTGTTACAAGAAGTTAATCTTCCTCCAGCCCTTCCCCGCATGGCTGCCCTCTCTCTAGCAGAAAAAGGACTCATTGGTCAATTCACGGGCCTCTGGCCATCTCCAAAGACTATGCAGAGATGGGTTGAAAGAAACTGGTCCGATAAAATTCAAGGTAAAATATCCATTAGATTTTGTGGGAAGGGGTATTTTACCTTTCATTTCGAATCCAGAGAAGATAAGGACTTAATCTTCAAGAACGGGCCCTATTTTATGGATTCCAGAGGCCTGTATCTCAATAAATGGACCCCAGATTTTGACCCGGAACTGGATGTTCCCAGTGCTGTTCCAGTTTGGGTCTGGCTCCCTCATCTCCCTCTTCACTGCTGGGGAGACGAATCGGTTCGAGCAATCGGGAATGCAGTTGGCAGATTCATAGATCGCAGCGAACCAAAAGATAATATGCAAGCCTGTGCGCATATTTGTGTTGAAGTGGACTTAGGCAAAGGGCTTCCCGAAGCTATCAAACTCAAAGTGGACGACTGGAGCCATATTCAGTAGCTGGATTATGAACAGATCCCATTCAAATGTAAGGTATGTCATGAATACGGCCATTTTGCCAATCGCTGTACTAAACTTGCTGATGTTGAGAATGGCTCACAAGATGATCAGTGGGAAACAGTTAAAAAAAAAGTCGGCCCCCATGGCCAAAGCTCCTCCGGAAGCAGGCCCTTCAGTCCCCAATGCAGCTCGCCCTTCTTCTTCCTCCCCTTCCTTATCTGCCCTCCCCCCTCTCTCATCCCCCACCCCCTTCTTCATCCAATCCTTTCTCTGTTCTATCCCCTCCCGAAATCCCTCCCCCGGAATCCTCCTCCCCTCCTCTGATCCAAACTGATGCCACTGAATCCTCTCTTCCTTTGGTTATCACCTCTCAGACTTCCCTTGATCCTCCTCCTATTAGACAAACCAGGAGCTCCTCCAAAGATCATGGAGCTGCCAATGACTCCTTTAAAAAACCTGGGCCGGGTAGGAAATCTGCAAAGCAACATAGAGATGAGAATGCTCAGAAAGATATAGCAATGGGCATCCAGAACCCCATAGAATCTTATATTCTAGGGCAATACGACAAAGAGACAATCCACAAGGACCAAGGGGGGCGAGCACCTCCCCGTACCCCACATACTCAATGATGAAGTTTCTGTCTTGGAATAGTAGGGGACTAGGGCACCCCTCCAAAGTTGCAGCCCTAAGAGATCTTATTCATTGTGAGAAACCAAAAATTTTTTTGTTACAGGAAACAAAGCAAGGCCAGCAGGAAATGATTGGAATTATTGAACAGCAGAGGCAATACATGGGCAGCATCAGTGAATCAAGAGGAGCCTCCGGAGGAATCACAACTCTCTGGAATCACAGCACATGGAGTCACATATCAGAAACTGTCAATCAGCATTGGATCAAAACTGTTTTAGAAAACAAAGCAGATAAGCAAATATTAGTCATCTATAATATTTATGCTCCTAATCACTACAGAGACAAGGAGCATTGTTGGGATGAGCTCAAAGCCAGCATAGATGCAGAAGAAAGTGATAATATCATTTTAGGGGGTGACTTCAACCTTATTCTCCATTCCAATGAGAAACGAGGAGGTAGCTTCTCCCCTGATCCCTACAGAGCTCATTTAGAAAATATTATGCAAGATCATGACCTCATCGATGTAGCTCCAAAAAATCGAAGGTATACTTGGAGCAATCGTAGGTTAGGCAAAGGCAACATTATGGAAAGGCTTGACAGAATCCTAATCAATGTTACGCTTCTCTCCTCCTTCTCTGTGGGGTATGCCACCATCCTTCCTTTCTCAGCCTCTGACCACTATCCTATAACTCTTACTCTGGAAACCCACTGTTCTCTTGGACCCATTCCTTTTAAATACAGTTCCCTATGGAACTGCATTCCAGCAGTCAAAGAGGTCGTTCAAAACACATGGCGCCAGCATGTTGAAGGGTCCCCTGGTTTCATTTGGGAAACCAAGCTAAGAAAAACCAAGCAGGCTTTAAAGGAATGGGCAAAAATTTGCTATAAGGAGCCCGAGAAGATCAAAAAGGAGATCAAGAGCAAACTAGATTGCATTCAGAAAGTAATAGAAGATCACGGCCTTTCCCAGGAGACCCAAGCACAAGAAAGCGATCTTTATTTATAGCTATGTCGGGCAAACAGAGAAGAGGAACTTAAATGGAGGATAAAGTCGCGGCAGCTTTGGCTACAAGGAGGCGACAAGAATTCAGCCTTCTTTCATAAATATACCACCGCTCGAAAGATAAGGAATAATGTAAATTTTATTTTGGATGCTGAGGGCAATCGACAAAGCACACAAGATGCCATTCGAAAGGCAGCCACAGATCACTACAGAACTCTCCTAACCGAAACCAAGGAAGAGGAAGACTATTCAGATTTGCTACAATATCTTCCCAGCGGATCAGCAAGGAAATGAATGACAGTTTGAACAAGGAGATTGATGAGGAAGAAATAAGAAGAACAGTTTGGACCCTCCAACCTGATAAAGCTCCCGGCCCAGATGGCTTCCCCATCTGCTTCTATCGAGCTTATTGGGGAATTATAAAAAAAGATTTAACCAAAATGCTCAAATGGATCCAGCGCAAAGGTAAAATTGGAGGATTTACCAATGCCACTCACCTTGCTCTCATTCCCAAAGAAAATCGACCCTCATCCTTTGCTCGATTTCGGCCCATCTCCCTTTGCAACTCCTCTTATAAAATCCTGACCAAAATCCTTGCTTCCCGCCTTAAATCCCTCCTCCCTTCACTCATTTCTAAAAACCAAGGGGGATTCTTAGCCAATAGACAAATTTCTGATTCTATCCTCCTCGTCCAAGAAGCTATTCACTCGAGTCAATCTAGAAACGAGAAAGGGTTTATTCTTAAGCTTGATCTGGCTAATGCATTTGACAGAGTAAGGCACTCCTTTCTCCTGGCTGTTCTAAAAAAGATGGGGTTTGATTCGGTCTTTTTAAACCTCATCCAAGCTTGCATTTCTGGGCCTTGGATCTCCCCTCTTGTCAATGGCAGACCTGGAAATGCCTTTCAATCATCTCGAGGTCTAAGACAAGGTTGCCCTCTCTCACCTTATCTTTTTATTTTGATGGTTGAATCCTTTAGCAAAGCTTTGGATTTCAATCGGAGGGTTGGCCTCATCACAGGCATTAAATTTGGGAATGGGGTTAAGAATATAAATCACTCACAATTTGTTGATGACACTTTGCTAATCGGAGGAGCTTCCACCATAATAGCTCGGCGCTTCAAAGTTCTTTTAGATAAATATATGCAATACTCTGGTGGAATGGTTAATCAGTTGAAAAGTTGCATTTATGGATGGAATACCACAGCTCAAGTTCTTCACAATATTGCCAATACCTTTGGAGTTTCTTGCAATTATGATTGGACACATTTCACTTATTTGGGCATGCCAGTGAGTGCAGGCCCTTTAAAGGCAGAAGTTTGGGACACCGTAATTGACAAGATGAAAAGAAAAGTGCAGCAATGGGGTTCCATCTGGCTAAATCCAGTTGGTCGCCTCATCCTTTTAAAATCAGGTATTTCCTCTCTGCCCTTATACCAATTTACTCTCCTTCAAGCTCCAGCCTCTTTTCATCATAAAATGGAAGTCATCCTCCGCCAATTCCTCTGGCAAGGGGGGAAAATGACAAAAAGAAGTTCAATTTGGTTAATTGGAAGCAGGTCATACAGTCCCAAGACCGAGGAGGTCTTGGAATCAGATCTCCCAAATTCCTCAATCTAGCATTCGGAGGCAAAATTGCTTGGAGATTTATCACCGGCCTTTCTGCCTGGTGGAAAAGGGTGTTGGAAGTTAAATACTTAAACTTCCCAAGGCAGCATCTTCTCGACCATGACATTCCTAACAAAGATTGCTCCAAAATTTGGAGATTGTGCAAAAAAGTTATTCCCTTCATGGCTCAGAACACTTCTAAAGTCCCCAAGGGCGGCGCTCATATAAAAATTGGGTCTGATAAAATTATGGGCCAACAACCTATAAACAGTCATGATGGAGTCAACCCAATTCTCTCCTTTCTTGACAACATAGGCATTCAACACTTGGATTAGATTTCCCAGTGGGATCCCCAATCACATTTATGGTTAGGATGGTCCTTTCCAGTCATCCCCAATGATCTCAAGGCAAGCTTTTATGTTCTCCAAACTCATCTTCATAGCATAGCACCTATAAAAAAGAATGAATTAGATGGCTTTCACTGGGATCCATCTGGATCTAGTTATACTATCCAAGCTGCTCATCAACACATGTGCAACAGTAACCATCCCACACCCATCTAGACTCATTGGAAAACTGTTTGGAAATCTGAGGCTCTTCCTAAAATCAAATTTTTCCTCTGGACTCTTCTTAAGGGGAAAATCCTCACTGCAGAAAATTTTCAAAAGAGAGGCATTAGTGGACCTTCTCGCTACCCCAATTGTCAAGCTGCTGAAGAATCCATTCAACACATCTTCATTGCCTGTCCCTTTGCTACCACCTGCTGGAGAAATTTATCATGCACTGACTATATTCCTTGGAATACTCAGAATTCCATAGGAGAAGTTCTGCATCAATGGAAAAAGAATTATCCATGGCAGCACAAGAAGAATAACATAGTTAAAAGGGTCTGGGACACCCTTCCTTATACTATGTTGTGGAACATTTGGTTGGCTAGAAATCGCAAAGTTTTCAAAGACAAAGAATCGACCACAAGAAAACTTTGCAATAAGGCAAGGAGTCTCGCTCTAGAAGCCATCTCTATCAAAAATCAAAGTAATATTGATATCACTGATCTCAGTGTTGAAGAGCGGAATTTCATTGGTTACCTGCTGGACAAAAACAATAGTAACCAGAATGGCAACATCACCAGCAACAGGCACAACAACGCAAGCCATAATTGGAAAATAAGATTAAAGGAAGAAGAGTTTTCAACATGGCTTAAAAATTGCAACAGTTATTATCTTTTTTTTATGGTGCTTCAAAATCAAATCCCGGAATTGCAGGAGCAGGAGGAGTCATCTTCAATGCCAATGGGGATCGCATAGTCACTTATAACGATGTAACGATACGATGTAACGATACGATGTGGGCCGTCGATAGCGATATAACGATACGATGTGGGCCGTCGATCTGCGCGCGCGATCGACGGTCCACATTGCATCGCTGAGCGCGATCGCATTGCCCCTTTCGTAAGTCCTCCTTTGGTTTTTGCCAACAGCAATATAGCGATGCGATGTGGGCCGTCGATCCGCGCGCACGATCGATGGTCCGCATTGCATCGCTGATCGCAATCACTCAATGCATACTGTGTGCGCTAATTTGCCTCCGCCGATGCGATCTACCGATGTGATCTGCCGATTAGATCTGGATCGCTGATCGGCCAAATCTAACGGCTGCTGTGCAACCATTAATTAAGCCTGCGCTTGTGGGTTTTTTTCATGGTTTTGTAGTGTTTCCGCCTCTCGATAGTGTATTTCCGACCCTCCAAGGGCTTTCAGCTGTAATTATTTAGATCGGTGGATGACCCTTTGCCAAAAATTGGAGATTTCAACAGCATGAATGGATCCCTTGGCATGATTTTGAGTAGATTTGCAGACTTTGGGAGCGTTTTGGATCCATTTTTTATCCTTTTGTATAGCAGAGCTAACACTAGCTGCTTCTGGGGATGAGATCCTCCCTGTGAGGTCTCAAGAACTGCAGACCAATGCCTTCATACAGAACAAGCATAAAAAACATTGCCTAGTATTCCATTGGGCATGGAGTCTAATTAAGTCTACACTAAAACCTGTAAAAGAAAATACTTACAATCATTAAGGCCTGAGAGCCTTAAACAACATAAATATTCAAAAACTGGCCATCTGCGAGACCGTCAAAACTGTTTCCCTTCCTCTCGGCCAGTTTATCAAAGAGCTGAAAAACTGGATTTATTTGATCATCTACCTCAAACAGCTTAGGGCATTTGACCTTATCAGGTATAGATGATCTATACTTCACCCCCTCTCTGTATGCTCTCCTCCTTGGATGTTCTTCATGGGAGCCTTTGTACACCTGCTGGATAACAATGAATGCTGTGTACTTCTCTGTGTCTTCTACGGCCTGCACAATTAATATAAATGGTATACCATGGTATTCTTGTGTCGAGAACACAGAGACGCCATCTGCTCCTTCATTTTCCTTAGAACAGTCTGCATCCAAGGAGGAGTCCAAAACTATGCATCCTCTTCCTCTGTCATCTGGCAAGTTTCCTTTTCAATCTGTGTGGAGGCCACCTGAGCAGGCATCAGAATATCAAGACTGAGATGATCAGTATCAGCCTTGGGCTTTGAATCATGGCCTGCCTCAGTGCCCAGGAAGCAACTCTGAGGGATTGTCTCTCGAGCAGACAGAGAAACATAAGATGATGGGGAGTTTTCTCCTCCCTTTTTTATCACTGGGTTGGGGATAAAAGCAGGCCGGTCACTTTGCAGATCTACATAGTCATGGGAAGCTGGGTTGGCTTCGGGTTCAGGCTCTTCAAGGGTGGTGAGGTCTACTGCTGATAAGCTTGTTGTTCTGCAGGTACAACAAACTCACGAACAGTGCCTTTGGATAATGCTTCTTCATATGTAGCTCTTGTTAAGAAAGGGGCACTGCCCTTATCTTCCAAACCATGGACATCCTCCTCTTCTTCAGACTACTCTTCTTCCATGACTATATTTTGAACAAAGGTCTTCAGCCTTTGGTCTTCGTTTGCATCTATGTTTCTTTGCAAAATCTGCCACTGCTTTGTATCTTTGTTATCACCCCAAGAAACTCTCCTATAGTTGTATCTCAGAGATGCTCGGGAAAATTACAAACTCAACAAAAATGTTGGAAATGGGTGGATGAATGGAAAGAATGATGCATATTCAAGACAGATAACCACTTCTACTATGCTTAACTCCAGACATGGGTGAACACCCCCAGACTACAAGGCTTTAGACCACCAATTACTCACAGTTTGAGGATAAGGTGAACATGGAGAATACTGACCACACCAACAGATGCACAAGACCATGTGATGGCCGGCTGCAACCAGTAAAAAGGTCTGCAAATCTATTTCCTAATGCACAGACAGGATGACAGCTCTCTGGCACTAGGTAAACAGAAACCTGCATAGCACATTCAATGATACATACTAGATTCTAACACAGAGGTGGGATGACAGCCCCTCTAATGCTAAACATCAAGAGCACATGAAAAATACATAACAAGCACAACCTAGGACAGAGTAGAAATGGAAAGTGAGCAATTAACAGCAAAAGAAACTTATATTAGCTGAAAATGAAGACCAGACGTTGCAAGTATCAAAGTAGTTACAGTCTCCAGAAGTTGAACCTTACATCAAAACTACAACCATCAACCCTGATTACATCTGTTTTCTGAGTATATATAGAGTTTGTTTACAAAAATGTTCTGTTGTGCTATGCATGGAGGGGTCATAATGGACCACCAACCACTTTAACTGTTTAGCATGGGTCTTTGCTGCCATCTGACTGTGTCTGCAAATGGATTTGATCTTCTCGGACGCTCTGTTGTTCTTCTCGGGCAGGTGGAGTGTAATATGGATGGAATGCCATAACTGATAAATGCTTGATCTGCTCGAGGCACGTCCTCTTCCCCTCGGCCATTCTGTTTCTTGAAAGTGGTGGTTGAAGAATAACTGCGTGGAGTGGTGAACGCTGGCTGCCTTCGTCCTTTCGGGAATAGGAAATGACTATGTTGCGCTGTCTATGTCCCTTGATTACCTCTGTTGCGGGCAGCATCATGTTGTGCTGTCGCCAAGACTGCTCTGTCATTAATTCGACCTCTGCTCTAAGCAATTCTGAGAATTCCCGCTCATCACTGCTTCTTTTGGACTTTAAAAGTCCTCAAGCATGGTTAATTCTTTTATCGGGTCCGCTTTTCAGGTTGCTGTCACATATCACAGCCGACCGGTTCCCTTGCTTCCCCTTGTATTTGAAAATTCATGAAAAATGCTGGAAAACATGAAAAAGGCCTCCCTCCGGACTTCAAATATTTAAACAATTTCACTTCTGAAACCCATCGGGTCCGGGTCTTATCGCATCACGCACATATGCATACAAAGGTTGTGCCCCTTTGGTTTCCGCCGATAGCGATATAGCGATACGATGTGGGCCGTCGATCTGCGCGCGCGATCGACGGTCCACATTGCATTGCTAATCGCAATCGCATTGCCCCTTTCGTAAGTCCTCCTTTGGTTTTTGCCGACAGCGATATAGCGATGCGATGTGGGCCGTCGATTCGCGTGCGCGATCGACGATCCACATTGCATCGCTGATCGCAATGGCTCAATGATACTGTGTGCACCAATTTGCCTCTACCGATGCGATCCGCCGATAAGATCTGGACCGCTGATCAGCCAGATCTAACGGCTGCTGTGCAACCATTGATTAAGCCTGTGCCTGTGGGTTTTTTTCATGGTTTTGTAGTGTTTCCGCTTCCCGATATTTTATTGCTGACCCTCCAAGGGCTTTCCAGCTACAATTATTTCGATCAATGGATGACCCTTTGCCAAAAATTGGAGATTTCAACAGCATGAATGGATCCCTTGGTGTGATTTTGAGTAGATTTGCAGACTTTGGGAGCATTTTGGATCCATTTTTTATCCTTTTGTATAGCAGAGCTAATAGGTACAGCTACGATATTCGGTGATTCGGCTGTAGTCATCAGCCTAATGGCACATAACAGACAGTCTCCCAATGTTCTCCTTCAATAGACCATTAGCCGATGTCAAATTTTGGGCCAATCAATGAAAGAGGTGCGTTTCCTCCACATCCTCCGCACCCTCAACAAGGAAGCCGACTTCCATGCCAACAGAGCTTGTACCAAACCGTTGGGTAGCCTCCTTTGCAATGCAGTGGAAACCCAACACTATTTACCATGACAACAAATTATTTTGGTTACAATCAGACTTGCAGCAATCCTGGGATTTCTGACATTTGTGATGGGTCAAAGATTCATAAGATCCATGTTTCTGCCAAAATCTGCCTAGAGATCCGGCTTCTCCTAGAATATCTAACAAATCCACACGCCATCATTTGTTTAGTCGTCTTCTTTCCCTTCGCCCATCTCTTCATGCCTCGACCTCCTCTTTCTCATGACCTCCCGCACTTCTCCTCTGCTCCACCCTCTGTTCCTCTGTCGGGCCCTATGCGTTCCTCCCTCTTCTTATACCTCCCTTCTCCCTCCCTTTCTTGCATCCAGATATTCTCCATTCCTGTCGCCCTGAGTCATTGCTCTGCGTTCTCCTCCCTGCATTTTCCCCCTCCTCAATCTTGCGCTATAGTCTCTGAGCTGCCCCCCGATTCTCTGGCTCTTCTTCCTTGCTCTGTGTTTCTCCTTGTTCCTGCAGCGCGTTTCCAAGTGCATCGTCCTCCTTCAGCTCCCTGGTATTTGCAGCGCTCTAAGTATCTTTTTCCATTTGCAGCAATGGCAAGGAGCGAGGATTGCCTCCACTGCGCCGACCTTCAGGCCGAACTGGAGCAAATCCGTGCCCACCAAAAGGTCCTGGATGCCAAGATTGACCACCAAAACCGTCTCATCAATGAAAAATATGAAGCTGATATTAATCTGTTCCTTCACAGAATTTCTTCGCTGCATGAGCAGTTCAATCAGCTCTCCAACAGGTGCAGCCACGTAGAAGAATCCATTGAAATTCTGAAATATATGATGGAAAACAGAAATGCAGTTCACACAAGCTCGTCAAGCATCAAACAAGCCGATGTTGATAACAAGCCTGAAGAGTCTACAGCCAAGCAAATCAGCCACATCAACATAGACTGATCATGTTTTGTAAATGTTGTTTTCTGTTGTTCCAGTTTGTTAGGATCTACTCTTGTTTAGGTTTTTTCAAAAGTCCAAAAGGCAGGAACAAAGAGGAATTTTGTCCATCTTGTAACACTTCCTCTCTTTGCTTTCCAAGCTTAACATTTTGTACCACAGGAGTTCAGTCTCCTTTCTTCTTTTTCTGAAATATAATATAGCAACCGATTATGTCAAAAAAAAAAAAAGAATATTACAAGAATTAATTCTTAATTCTTTTATTTAGAAGAATTTATATTCTTCTATCTAAATAAATTATATTTCCAAGTTGGTATATTTTATGAGTTTTAGAAATAATGAGTAATAGTTTTAGAAAAGCTATGGATAAGTGATATTTTGTTCATAAGGAAAAAGAAAATCTACCTTGAAAAGAAAAGCATGAGAGATTTATGGATGATTTATTGAGTGATTGTAGAATTTAGAAAAATATGATTTATGGAGTGATTTTAGGATTTAGGAAAAATATGATTTATGGAGTGATTTATGGAATGCTTTTAGGATTTAGAAAAGCTATTGCATTTTCTCAATTCTACTTATTGTAAGCCTATGGGAAAATATGAAAACGAATGACAGAATACATGTAGAATGGAGCCAAGAGAGAAGAAGGAGGGATTCTAAGCATTCATTAAAAGATAAGTAACTATGCTATTTGAAAATTATTGTGTTTGTATATGGTGCATGAAGGAATAAGAATCAAATTTATTTGCTTAAAAAAATTCATATGATAAAGAGTTGAGATTATTTTCTTGGGAAAACCTCTATGGACTTCCATGCATAGAGGAGTAAGTGTTTTTCTCATTGAATTCTTAAAATATTTCATGTGCATTGAATTCTTAAAAAAAATTCGTGGCTAAATAATTGTGTGAATTGCATGATTTATTGAAAAATAAGATCTAAATATGTCTTTGTAAATCATAAAGTATGATATATGTCTAAAAACTGAAAAAGGTTTTTGTAAATGAGACCATTCTCGCTAGAAACCTATTTCATATTTGAAAAATTCATTTCCAACCTCTCTAAAACCGTGTCCAAAGTTGATGGAAAAAACAAAAAATTATGTAATATTTAAATCTGGAAAAATGGCCTTCAAAGATTCATTCGAATATTCCTAACCATGACACCTGTGTAAAAACTGAGAGAGGTTTTTTCTAATGAACCCATTTCGAACAAAAACAGTTTTTGGTTTTCAAAAATTCATTTCCATATATTCGGAAACTGCACCCAAAGTTGATGACTAAAATAGAAAAAACAAAGTGTTTCCATTTGATTTGTCAGCGCAATAAGAATATTTGTTATATACATATAGAGAAAAATATTATTTTAATGTTCTTGAAAAGACATAAACTAATTGCATGCACAAACAAATAACTATTTCGTTTCATATTTCTTAAAAATGAATAAGTTATTCACATGCACAAAATAGAATAATTATGTTGATATTTCTTGAAAAGAAGTAATTTATTCACATGCACAAAAATAGAAAAACTATGTTAGTAGTTCTTTGAAAAGGAATTAAGTTATTTCATTTAAAATATTATCAAGTATGTTCTCATGATGCATATGCATTAAAATTTTAAAGAGAAATATTGAACTCTTAAAGAGAATATGTACCTATGTGCATAGGAATAATATCTAGTATATTTGATCTACTAGAAATGAATATGTGAGTAACTTTTTTGATAAATAATTCTCATAAATCCTTTGCATAAAAGACCATTGTTTGTGTTATTTGAGAGTTATTTGTTTTTCATGCTATTTCTTGATGAAATATGACAAATTTTTGTGATGTTTGAAATGATAGGAAAATATTTTGTATTGCATGCATAATAGCTAGTGAGTTAGCTAACTTTTGGAAAATGGATAATTAGTGTGTTAAATTCCTTTATATATATATATATATATATATATATATATATATATAAGTATTTGTTGTGTTAGAACTCTTCAAAAAGAAGAGAAGAGAAAAACAAGTCCTTGTATATATTATGGAATTAGATTCTTGGAGAGGAAAATGGGTAAACATATGCTTTATTGTGTTAAGATTCTTTTGGAAGATTCTTTAGAGAAACATATACACTTGCATGCATGGAAAAATATAGTTTTGGTATTGGATTTATGGCAAAAAGGAAGGTGCAATCACATAATATTGATTGTATTAGCCTTCTTTTGGGAAGAATAATATGCATTTGCACACATAAAGGGATTAGCTATGGTATTAGTTTTCTTTTGGGAGAAGATTATGTATAGTTATTGGGCTAGATATTTTGGTAAGAGGAAAGTGTTTCTTTGCATGCATGAAACAATAAATGTTATGTGTTTGATCTCTTGGAAAAGAAATGTGTTTATCTTTCCATGCAATATTTAGTTAGTTTCCTTTGGAAATAAATATATGTTTCACATGAAACAAGAATAAGATATCATGTTATTTTCTGTTGAAGAGGAAAAGTAGTTGCATGCATGAAATTATAACTATTATGTTAACTTTGTTTGAAATAGAGCTTGCATTTTATACATAATAGCTCTCCTATGGAGAATATGTTTTTGTAAAATAACACGCATTCACATCCATAATTATAGAATCTGTTGCATTAATCCCTTTGGAAAAGAAAACATAATAATAGGCACAAAGAAAATTACTTGTTGGGCTAGTTCTCCTAAAATCTTGTTATGCATATGCATGCGCAAGAACAATATCTAGTATGTTAACTTCCCTTTGGAGAAAATATGAAAGTGAATGCAAGATTATATTAGTGTTTTGTTGGAAAGATGGTGCTTGATAACAATTTGCTTGGAAAAGAAAACATAATAGTAGGCACAAAGAAAATTACTTGTTGGGCTAGTTCTCCTGAAATCTTGTTATGCATATGCATGTGCAAGAACAATATCTAGTATGTTAGCTTCCCTTTGGAGAAAATATGAAAGTGAATGCAAGATTATATTAGTGTTTTGTTGGAAAGATGGCGCTTGATAACAATTTGCTTGTTACTAATGCATGCACAGTGATGTTAAAGAAAATATTTCATTTCATTATGTTTATGATTTATGCATGCACATGAATAGATGTTGAAGTGTCACTAATAAATATTGATTATTGGTTAATTAATATTTTATGTTTTATCTGATCATGATATCAAGTGTGCTTATGACAACAACGACAGGAAAGGATGGTGACTTGTGAAAAGGATAATTCACATTTAACATTGTGGTAGATAAATATTTGTTGGTCCATGTAGATTTAGGAATGCCAACTGTCAGATGATCCACTAATGGGAAGAACCAGGTTGCAAAAACTTAATGTTCATGGCTTCATGGGTAAATGATATCATGATGTTTGTAATAGCCTATAGCTAGTTATGCTTCAATTCAGATGATAATTATTTGTACTATTTTAAAACAATGGTTAAGGGATGGAATCCCTTACAAGGCATTGAGTGACGGGTGAACAACCTCACGAGTGTTTAATAATAAAATTAAGCGTTTGTTGGTTCTACGAGGTTTCAAGGGTATATCGGTGTCTAATGGTGTGATTTCTTGTTGTGTCTTCCTTACATAACATGACGGTTATATTATCAAAAATGTGATTAACTAACTGAGTTAAAATAATCATGGAATTGATGCAATGTTACATTTGGAAGTTTAAGGTAATATGTTACAACAATGGTAGTAAATGGTTGTGTAACTCACTATGCTTTTACTAATATTTCTCTATGTAATGATGATGGTTATTCTAATTATCATAGAGGTAATATCAAAAGTGATTTATAAAGTTACACATTGGTAAATCCCGAAAAAATTCCTAACTCCATGCATTTTCCTGTGAGGTTACCGAGGGATGTTGCACAATATGAATAAAATAATGATTACAATGAGATTTTAAAATATGTGCAATTATGAAGAAAACAAAAATAAGTACAAGACTACAAGACATATAACAAAATGAGGACCAATTGAAATACTTTTTACTTTGTTCATATCATATCATTTTTCATTTCTACCATGAAATTGACATAACGAGTTATCCTATTGCAAGCTGCATAAAAAAAAAAAGAGTTAGGAACTTTATTGATATCACATCATTGCTCACGTTTGCCATGAAATTAATGGAATGGATGCTCCTATTGCAACTTGCATAAAAAATTCTTTCCCTAAAGCATTGAATCAACTACAGTGATTGTGACACCTGGAACATTAGAGACAAAAACTTACAGTGATGAAAGCTTGGAACCTGTGATGGTTATGGTGGCTTGACGTGGTGAAATATTGGAACTGGGGAAGGCTGTGGTGGCTTCTTTTGAACAGCTTAGAGACCTGACATGAATGCAAGGTCAATGTGACAATAATTTCTTTTTAATTTATTTATTATTTATTTTATTTTAGTTATTATTAAATTCAAAATAAAACAACCTTCCAACCTTAGTGGCATGCATATTCCTTGTGTACAAACCAAGTGTGCTCCCAATGCAACCATTTCGACCATATTGTTGGATGTTTATAGGTATTTCCATATAATATTTATCAATGGTGTACTCTTTGGTTCATGCAACAACCCCTCCCTTGTTCACTGTAAGTAGTGAGTAGATCTAGTGATAATTCCTTTGGGGCAGGGTTAGGATCAACCATTGAAATACTTGCTTCATTGGTTGGATCAACATAATAAGTAAAATCAATAGAATGAGTGCTTCACCAAGCATCAAGATTATGGTCATTCATTCCTTGTTTCCCTTAGCTAGGAGAGGGGAAAAAAGTTGTCAAATCGATTGACTCTGACTATGGATCTATCAATTTCCTGTGATCATTTCACATTATCCAACTATTGTTAATATATGACCATGGTTTTAAAACTATTCACATAATTCCATTAAATATTGACAACAAACCAACCAAAATGTTGTGTGTTGAAAATGCACCAATAATGGTACACAATTTCATTCCTCCCGTACCTAGTTGATGAAGTAAAGGTTGTTGAAATATGAAAAGGGTGCTGCAAATTATTTATTACGTAGGTATTCTATTGTGCAACTAGCTTCTAGATAATTTAAGCATCCCATGAAAATGTAAGGAGATATTGAAATGGGATGATCATTTTCTATCAACGTAGAAATATGGAAAAGCATTACCTAATCTAGCATTTCCCAAGCTTACTAATAAGCCAAATGACCAACTCATGAAATATAAAATCCAAGAATTATGGTCTATGGATGAATGCATTGGTTTGATTATTGCAATGGTTACTGAGATTTGCTCCCATTCTTAAGGTAGTTTGAAAATATTTATCCGTTGAGTTCAAGTTTCTCTACAAGCCATTATGGAAAAGGATATCGGCTATGTTAGATTTAAAATACTGATGTATATGAATGAAATTAAAATACTGATGTATATGAATGAAAATCATAATTTGTGTTGGAATTTATTGGTTTAGTATTAGCACACTCATCCTTACTAATGTGTATTAGGTTTTCTAATCTTATTTTGGTAGAAAATACAGTATTTTGAAAACGCATATGCAGGTTTATACAATCATTGGCTTAAGGTTTTGTAAGACTGCATAAGATTACATGGCTTGTTGTAACGATAATAATTATTTTGAATTTTAAAAAAATAGCATGTGCATTAAACATATTTTAAGGGAGTATGAAATAATTTTGTTTGTACTTTGTAACTTAGTGCAAGTATTGTGCATTCCAAGTGGTTTCCGTTGGAGATTGAATTTAATGGAGTTAATCATATTCTTATAATGGAATATGACATTGATGGGGTTCTTAATACAAATCATATAAAGGA
The DNA here is from genome assembly GCA_031772625.1 of Pinus tabuliformis. NCBI lineage: Eukaryota > Viridiplantae > Streptophyta > Pinopsida > Pinales > Pinaceae > Pinus > Pinus tabuliformis. The sequence goes on along the minus strand of CM062820.1, from coordinate 1,241,101,166 downwards.
TTTGAAGCCATGGAATGATTGATTTTTAATTAAAGTACGAAATTCTAACGACGATGATTTTTAGTAACAATACAACATTTTTAATCCAAATTGTTAAGAGAGGTCTAGATAAAATATTCAGGGAAAATTGAAATTCAGGATTTGAGCATGGAAGTTGTATATTCTCTCCAAAAAATTCTTGAAGGATTGAGTGTAAGATAAGATATCGAATGACTGAATTAACACTTTATCATTTTCCAATAAACCTAGGTCACGTGTTTATGAAGTACTTATTGATCCAGAGCTTCCACATTCAATTGATTAAGATCAACATTATGGTTTTCAAGAGAACAACCATGGAATTTTCACATAAGTAGTCCATTTAAGCTAGTTCATCTCTTTTAGTAAATTCTCATACGGGTTAATATAACAACCTTAGCCTGACATGACTAGCTATATAAAGGGAAATAGTTCAAAGAAACAACATTATTGCTCGGAATTATCAACTGCATAATACATTTCTACATTAAATAAGATAATTACACTAAATTAACAAAATCATGCATTAAAATAGATTATTGACATATTTCTTGAGGTAAAAATGAATTTGATGAGTTTTTTAATAGAACTATTGACATGATAATGATGTTTTCTTGCTGTGGTTGATATATATGTTTAGAAAAGAAAGGGAAATCAAAACACAAATGTTTGACGGTTGTTAAAATTATCTTAAGAATGAATCATTCCTCAAGAGTGATCTTTAGAATTGGATAACTAAAGATGATGTATTTTTCGGTATTCTTATCATAATAAATATTATTTAAAATTTATTTATATATAATAAATTAGATTAATAAATTAATGGAAAAAATCCAATATCGGTAATGGAAAAAAGTAAATAGCCTTTGTAGGTTAATATCTATTTTTTAGATTTTTTATTTTGCATACGGGGTGACGTGGGAGGTACAAGTGGGAGAGAGGCATGGTGCCTATCCCTCCAAGCAATAATTGGAAGGGGTTTGCTATGATACCCCTCTCATGTGTGACACACCTTTTTCATTTTCCCAAAATTTGTGATTAAATACTTGTAATATTTGGTTACCAACATTTATAGTATGTACTAAACTTTATTATGTGATGTACTATTCTATTTTATTAATAAAAATTCTTGAGATGAAGGAAAGGAGCATTCAACAAATCATGATGCCTTGGGGGAGGTTGGGGGGACTTCACTAAGAGAAAAATATGAAGGGGGGTTGGGGTGGGGCGGGGCGTGGCAAAAACCGTAGCCTTGTGTTGCAGCGATTTTTGGGAAGAAGATATGGAGAAGGATTGAAGTTTTGAGAAAGTTTTTGAGTTGTGCATAGTAGGCATTAGCAAGGAATATTAGTGCACAAAATTGGTGCAAGAGTATCCACTCACAGAATTGTCGCAAAAGAATCATCACATAGAATCATTATGGAGAGGAATGATGTGCATGGCATTCAAGGTGGAAATGTTCAAGTTTGACTGTGTCCCTTGAACCTATTTTTGATCAGGTCAAGAACAAAAATTGTAGTTTTTCTACTCATGGTAATTATTTTCTTTGGTATGTCCCATGGTATCAAGGTCGACTTGGAACCACCTGCTTATGTATAAATAGATACAAGGCGATAATATTTGGGTTAGCTAGTTGTTGGTTGGGTGACTTCCGGTTAGTTCTTTTTGGATAGTTATTTCTGAAGTTAGATTCCGAGCATGAGTATTGTGTGATGTTATGATTCTATTCCATTTAGGCTAGAGAGTTGAGGTGAAGTGTTGTTGCAATGTTTTAATACTATGCCAAACAACCTTTTTTGAATATTAATGGAAGATAATTAATGGCTGAGTTGTCTCATTCCTATGTGTTCACCTAATGTTTACATGTTAGATTAGTTCATTTTCCTTTTTAGTGTAGCTTTGAGAATGATATAATTTATTGCATGATCACAAAAACCTATTTTTCTTTAAGTTTTGTTAGTATCTTGATATGGGTAATGACTATTACACATGTTTTTAATCATAATTAGCATATGGGCATCATATGAACCCTGTAAAATGCTAAAACAAGTAAATATCATGTCGGTTTTGATTCCCTTTGTCACTATGAAAACTTGGTTTCTGCAATCCCCATAGGTTCCTTAGGCGAAATTTCACCTTTTTTTTACAGATAATTCCGAAAGGGCCAGTGTCTAGTGGCCTTTTGTTGGCCAAAAGTTTCATATTAACCTAGGTCAAACTATTCCCAATGCCAAAAAATGGTTCCATTAGCAAAATTGGGATTTATTAGAAAAACATCATACAATAAAGAGCAGGTCGAGAACCTTGGAGGTTTCCCATACACAGTTCACCGAACCGTAGTCCTCTGAGGACTGGTAAATATGACAGACAGACTGCAGTGAAAGACTAAGAGTTACTCGAATGCCAACCTGGGAATGGAAAATCATCGCTTCTGGGTAAATTATTGGAGCCGACGACCCTGGTGGTTGCCCTCTTTACCTGCGAAAACAGCCTGCCTGTTAGGGTTTAGCTCAATAGAAGACATATAGCTCAGAAAATAAAAGGGAAAGAAACTGGGCAGCAATTTTAGAAAAGGAAACATTACATGAGCCGGCGGTGAGTGGAGAACCTCCATGCGGTGAGTGCTCCATGAAGGGAATGTGTAAACCCACCAAGGATGAAATAAGTGAGTGGATTGAAGAGAAGGAATGGGAATTTGTTGCTATTGAGATCACAAGTTGATGGATCAACATAGGAAAATGGATACAATGATATAATATTACTAAATTTTATGAAATTTTATTTGTCAAGTCCTCATAGTTCTTATCAGAGTGGATATAGAGGTTAAATGATTAGAATAGAATTTGGAAAACTTGTTGAGTGAAAGTCATGGACTCTTGAGCTTTCTAAAAAATTGAAGGTTGTTAATAATATGATTTCTCGTGCAATATATTATTGGTTTGGGAGTGCCTTAGAAGGGTACATTACAAAGTCTTCTATTCAATCCATAGTATCTTATAATTTTGTTGAGAGGAAATTTTTTGAAGGATTGTGTGGAAGGTACATTAGATCATTACCCATTTTCATCGAGATGTTATTATGTGACAAGGGATTTTTTAGGATGGAATCAAATAATATGAGTAGCTAAACCCCTTGTGCACAAAGGGAGATATGGGGGTGACTAGGGAAGCTTTAATGGAATAGGGCTTGGCACAAAGAGGAGGAAGGAGGTAGAGAGTGGATAAAATGTGGGAATCTCTAGTTAATTTCTAGAAGGTATGTCGAGGTGTTCTAGAATTGAAAATGTGAAGAAAGGAAGCTAAGGAAGAAAGTACATGGTAGGAATGTGAGAAATATTTTGAGAGTGGAGTCTTGTTTGGTGGAAAAAGGTTTTGATGTGGTGATGGGAGAGGAGAGAGATTTGTGTTAGCACTTGAAATTGAGAGAAGCCCAACAAAGGAAGTGATAAAAGGTCATAGGAGAAGGAGTAGTGGAGATCAAAGAAGTCTTGAAGGAGAGAAAATTAGCCTCATAGTATAGCCTAGGAGTATTGGAATTGGTAAATACTAATATCCCTACTTATATTGTGTCTTGCATTGAATCCACAACCTCGTGTGCATTAGTTGATTTAGCGGTAAGTTCACAAAGCAATGTTTTTCATACTTTAGTTAGTAAGGTAACTGAAAGTAGTCAAAATAGTAGTAGGATTGAACCTAGTCAATTGAAGGGAAATGGACCACAAAGTTCTACAGTAAAGAAAATTTTCTAGAGTGCATCGCAATAAACAATGCATATACCTAGAAATCCTTTACGGGGATCTAGTGCACTGAAAAAATGCTAAATACTTTGAAGATGCCTATGTTTCATGGTTTCAGGACAAAGGATCCTAACCAACATTTATTCATATGTGAGGAAGTTTTGAATTTAAATCAAGTCCAAGATGATGTTAGCAAGGTAGCACATCGAGAAACTACTTTTTGAGACTATGTATTGATGTGGTATATGAATTACAATAATACTACTCTAGATGGACAATAGAGATCATTGGGAGTAATAAAGCAAGCATTCCTAAAGTATTTCTAGAAGCCTAAGTCTAAGTCTAAGTCCATTACAGAATTGAAGGTGTTTAAACAAGGAAAAAATGAATCTGTTGGGATTATGATCAACTATTTTAAGTATTATTCAACAAATTGACTTTTAAGATTCCAAATGCACAACACAAGGAGTGGTTCATTACTATAATACCCCCACATATTCGAGTACCATTAATTCAATCAAATATTTCATCACAATCAAAAGCATTAGGGATCATGCTAAAATTGTAGGCATCTTCAACAACAAGTGGACAGAATATTGGCATGGCTCAGGTTTAGTCATAGTTAGTCGCATTGAAATTCTAGTTACAGGACTTAACCAAAGGCAGGGAGAAGCATGAGAAGGTATGGTTCACAATATGCGGGAAGGAGGGGAACCAAGGGAATGAATGTACCATGAGTTTTTCCAACTGTAACAGTGCTTTCAACCTAGCCTTGCCATTTCCGGATATCCATGGTGTGATGGGTTTCTCATGTTTTAGTCGAGCTAGATTTCCAGATGGATTCAAAGATGAGTGAGGTGGATCTCTAAAATGATAGAACACATGGCATATTAACCACTGAACTGGACCATGGGTTGTGGTAAAGCTGGATTTTGTGTTGCCTTGGATAGCCTAGGAATCCTTTTCGGTGAATGACAAGATATAAGGTAAAGCCAAGAGGTGGTTTTCTCTCCGTTGGGCCTAGTAATTCCAGGTTTCGGATATGTGGTAAAGCTTGGAGAGTGGGTCTTAGGTTAGGGCCTAGTGATCTAGGTTTGGATTACAGTAAAGCCTGGGAGACTATGAGGTAGGAAAATTCCTCATGATGTACATGGAGAAATCCAGTAGAATCCATGCTTGTGTGACCTAGTGATCAGGTGGAGATCACAGTAAAGCCTATTATGATGTGTTCATTTTGTTGTCCTAGTGATCCGGGATGGATTACGGTAAAGCCTGGTTTCTATTGAAGAGAGTGAGGTTGTTTAACCTCGGTATGCCCTGGTGGGTTCTTTTGGTTTGATTCCCACATTCATGCTTGCAATATGACACAGGGGTGAATGGTTGAAGAGAGATTTGGCTCAGCCATTCTATGGTCGGGTGGAACATGGAAGTCCCATCTCGGGTTTGGTTTTTGCATCATTAATGAAAGGTTATTTATCCTTGTACTTCTATGAGAATTTTGATGGATTATATGTGGTCTATATGGCTATACTTTAATGATTATTTCTATTATTATTATGTTGGCTATATGTGTGTTTTATGACAACAACTATGTATGCTTCTCAACATGTTTTTACTTGTAAATGAATGGATAATGTATCTATGGTCTAATAGATGGTAATGCAACAAATGACATGAGGGAACAATGGTTCGTAGCGATTCTGAGATAAGTACAAGATACCTATGTCTAATTCTATTGGTTACACCTATATATTACATGCTTTCGATATGTTTTATGAAATGCTTGTCATGGCTAGTAGGGGTCTGATTAAGGTCTTATTTATCTTATTTTTTTCATCATTGTTTCCTTGTTCTTTTACTTCTCCTAATTTATCATTCCATCTTGGGAAGTGACCTGGGCTATGGGCCTGAAAAAGTGGCTCAAATCCTAAGGACGCTAGCACAGAACTGGAAAAATGAGTCTCTGGACGCTGGCAGATAAGCCTGTGAGAGAGACTTTGGGTTTATGGGCATTGTCATGCCTATAGCATGATAGTGAATGAGTCTTAAGTTGGTAAAAACTTTACTAGGACCCAAGGGAAAGTTGTCTAAAGTGTTGGATTGATTCTTGAGGGTGTTGAAGTTGATGTTGAATGTTTGTGTATTATGTTTCCGTTGATTCCACTTCCTTAAGGTCACATAGGAGGTCGAATCCAATCATAGTAGCCTCTCGTCACATGATTACCCTGGTTGTCATGATTACTTGGGTATATGTGGGAGGAGGGTGTTACAAAGTGGTATCAGATCATGGTTCACCTCTCATGATGGAATTGATGTCATCATGGTTGTAGTGATGTCATCATGTGGAATTTGATGTTGATTTTGTGGAATGCATCGTCATGAGTGTACGACTAGTTATATATTGTTATATGTTGCTTACATATTGTTGTATGTCACTTACATATTTATTATATGTCTCTTGATTACATCTTTGTATGTTAGGTTGCATTCTTGTAGGTTTGATTACATGTATCAGTCTTGTAGGTTGATTACAAGAATTGATCGTTTATGCTCGACTACATGCGCTTATGTGTATGTGTAATTGATTAGGCATTGCTTATGCATGTTGATAGTTGCATGTGGAAATGTGTACAATGGATTAATGGTTGTTTTCATGCATGAGGCCATAACATGCATTGTTGATATGGTCTTGAATTGATGACTGGACCCTAACTAGTATGATGTTTATGTGTCGATGCATTTATTCGTGCATGTATATATGCTATTATGTTTATGTTATACATGTATCATGTTTATTTGTCGATATTGCAAACAAGGTATACTCCCTGAGCTATGCTAAGGTACGTTTATTTATTGTGATTTAGTTTAGCTAACATAGTATTCATTGGAGGAAAGAGATCAAATGGCTGGAAAAATGTTAGACTACAAAGACTCTCCCTATGAATAAGATGAGTAGCATGGAGTGGAGCACTCTTCTGATTTGGTAGACACATTGAGAAGCATGAAGAAATAAATAAGGAGTTTTAAGGCTGACACTACAAGAAAAAAGGACATTGGTGAGGGGCGAAAAATGTCACCATAAGCTCATTGGTGACAGTCAAAAAGGCCTTCGTCACCAAAAACTGAACGTGACCAAAGGTGGCATCGCCAAAAGTATAGGTGTTGTACTAAAATTCAAAGTCTGTCACCAATAATGATTTATAATGACGAATAGCAACCGTCACCATTTCATATGAGCAATGGTGACGGACCATAGCCTCCGTCACAAAAAACTGAACGTCACCAAAGGTGGTGTCGCCAAAAGTATAGGTGTTGCAGTGACATTCAAAATTTGTCACCAATAATGATTTATAATGACAAATAGCGACCGTCACCATTTCATGTGAGCAATGGTGACAGACCATAGCCTCCGTCACCAAAAACTGAACATCACCAAAGGTGGCGTCGCCAAAAGTATAAGTATTATGGTTACATTCAAGGTCTGTCATGAATATTGATTATAATGACGGATAGTGACCGTCACCATTTCATATTAACAACGACAATTTATTGTGATGGATCTTTCACGACTGTCACTATTGATGCATATATATGGTGACGTTCGTTGACCGTCACCAAAAACTGCGTTGCCAAAAGTATAGGTGTGGTGGTGACATTCAAGGTCCGTCATGAATAATGACTATAATGACAGATAATGAATATCACCATTTCATATCAACAACGATTTATGGTTACGTACCTTTGAGGGTTGTCATTATTGATGCATATATATAGTGGCATTCGTTGACCATCACCATTTCATATTTTGGTGAGGGTCGAAAAATGTCACCAAAACTCATTGGTGATGGCCAAAAGAGCTTCCGTCATCAAAAATTTATCGTCGCCATTTCATATGGATGTCAAGGCACGATGGAATCGCACCACCAACCTCCTGCTTGTAAAGCAGGTGCTCTTTCATTGAGCTAGCACCCTTTAAAGAATTAGACTTTTAAAAATTAGACCTTGAAAATTCATAAATTGTAAATTCTACAACTTTCAATAATATAAAGTCTCGACAATCTTTTACTAAACAAGCAAAGCAACATCGAAGCTGCAAGTCCCTACCTAATGGTTATGGAAGTTATGAAAAGTGGGTGAAGAGGAAAATAATTATGTATAAGAGAATCAATATGTTCAATTGAATACTCAATTAGAAGTGAAACTTTGAAGACATTTATAATCTATAAATGACCTATAACTAGAAAATACACCAAATATTGCAAAGGAAATGTCATAAGTGGATAGCATATGGAAGAAGAACATTGATGAAGACAGATACAATATGTTATAGGTTGAGTGAAAAAAAAATATCAATGTTGTTGTTGTTTGGTGTTTGGATATCTGAATGATATCTAAACTTTTGTGGAAATGTAACATGGATCTCCGGAAACCATGAACGACATATGATAAAAAATTTTATATATATATCCCCTTTACATAAACCAACATGCAATTTGGAATTTCACAAGTCCGCACTCAAAACATGATAGCAACCAACAAATAAAAGAAATTGACTTGGACAGAAAGCAATAGCTCCACCTTCAATCTTGAGCTGCATCTATTTATTTGAATTTGACTCGTGGCATTCTTTATCTGACAAGGAATCAAAATCATCACTAGTATTAAATTCATTCAACACAGACTTTGGATATCCCACTGACATCTGCATTTTGTTGTCATGCCTGAAAACCATGGAGTTTCATGTCGATAGTAGAATAAGATGTGTGCATGATGCTCAAGAACATGTTCCTTATTAACCATTGTTACTTGACAGAAACCAAAGGGACAACACAATATCAACGTACACAAAATCCCCTACCGAAATATAATCATAACTTAACAAAGAAGTCTAAAAGATGTTCTTAATTAATAAACATTGTATTTGGAAATACTATTTCTTTAGATTTAAAAAAGACTATGTTGCACAACACTTTTGTTTATTTATCCGGGCAATTATATCATAGTGTATGTCACACAGTAGCAATCTACAGTACCTAAAGTAAAAATACAAATTTGCTCAAGAAAATAGATTTAGAAAAGAGCTTTGAAAACTATAAGTTTGTCATCAAAGCTTTAATTAATTTAACAACAAACTAGTTGGAGTTTGAAAATCAAAATCATTCATAGGAAACAAATAGGACAATGGCCAAAGTCGCTATTCATACAAATAAAGCTAGAGTCACTATTGCCATTGCAGATAACTGAAATTTGGGCAGTGGTCTAACAGTTAGAGTTTATTTGCCGGGAAGACTCATCAATACCATCATTTTTTTTCCACGGTCTGTTGTGTCTCTAGATCTAGATCAGATAGCTTGTCATTCTCAAGTTCTACCTTTCAAGTACTGATTTCTGGCTCACCCTTTAAAACATAATTCTACCACTCCATTTTATTTTGTTTTGTCAAGAGAATTGGCAGGACCTTCCCATCCTCTGTTTTACATCATCAATAACCATCCATCAATGATATAAAGAATAACAAATACACAACAAAGGCCAAAGATGTGCTTGTTGTATACCTATGTTCTAGGACTCATTTGACCTTACTAGTGCAAAGAGCTCACCCTGAAAAAATAACATCCACGTGGAATTTACAAAACTTTTTTAAATCAAGCTCCAAGTAAACCAATCAAAATATGAACATCCTTTTAATCAATAAAATCTCCAACTTAAAATAAAAGTGGCCTAGAATAGAATGTTATATCAACCATATCAAGTAACTAACATCGGGTGAGAAATAAAAGCGATGCATATTGGATTAGTGAAATAATTGATCTAGTAAAGCTCAAAAACAGATGACTTACAGCTAAGAAACACAAATAAATGACTTAGAACTAAGACATGAGGTTGCCCTTTCAACCCTATTGTTAAATAACTCTTCTTTATGTCACTTACCATTAAACTTTTTTTGATATCAGGTGGAAGTGGTATTGTAACATTAACCTCTGATACTCTGTGTCCACGACTACTTCCCAAGATCCGCTCCATTACCAACATTTGGGGCTAGATAAGATACATGCAAAAACCATCAACATGAAAATGAACTCTGCGTCCTTGTAAAAAAATGGGAGGAAAAAAAATATCCACAAATTGAAACAAACTGTAGGATACCTCATTCCTGCAACATGATTATCTTTTCATGAACAATAAAAAAATAAATCATGAGAAATGTAGTTTTTGCCACATTTTGACAATGAAATCTTTTGCATATTCTATGAACAATTGATGAAAAAAGTCAACGAAAGCTTGTAAGGATTAGGATTATAGTAAATCATAAAGGATCCGCACCAACACATATATAATCCTAGACATAAGTATCTATACATATAAGTATTTATTGAGGACATTGTATTTTGTGAAATATGGAAGTCAAATCTTTGAAATAACACAATTTATGGTGCCACTGTCTTACGAAGTCCATTCATTCGAGTATTTACGAAGTCCATTCAAGAATTTTTTCAAAGTTCAAAGTTCAAACAATTAACATGTAGCCTAAAAAAGCTCAGATATGAAAAGGAGATAACTAAAGATGTAGGGTATATATCTCACATTTATATATCCTAATTTCCAGACATTGAAATGACACTTTTTAGCATACTATTGCGAATTTAGCCCAAAATGCTAGAAAAAAAAATATTGATGGTTATTTTGCTAATATAGAAGTTTTATACATGCATTTATTTAAATAGTTAGCTTGTAATCTCAAACATATCTAAGGATGCACACAATACATTGCATCTTTAGTGCTGGTGTGTGAACTTGAGACAGCGAAGTCCAACATTTAACAGTTTGCCTACAATATGCACTAGCCAAATAGGTGAACAATAGTATTGTAGGTATGTGTTATGAATATATGTATTGTAGGCCAATAAGAGTATGGTTGGAACAGTCATGTCCAACCCTTCCAAGTTTGCCTATAATTTTCACTGGTCTAATAGGTGAACAATAGAACTGTAGGTGTGCATTCTGCATCACTTACCTAAATCCAACACCTTCAACATAGAAATTTCAAAGAATATGTCCAGAACTGGTAGGTAATTTTCAAAATGAAAGAGTTGGCTTGATTGTTTCTGGAGAAGACTAGATTCTTACATTGTTCAATGTAAATTCATGACACTTTGCCAAGCTTAGATGGAACAAAAAGGAACCAAGCCAGAAGGTTATTTAATAAATCCTTATCCAGGGTAAAATGTTAGCCCTTTTTTGTCAAAAAGCATAAATGTAAAAACTTTAAGAAATTCAGTGAAGAGACTGTAGAAATGTTCTTATCAAACCACTAACATAAACAGAGCTAAGAAATATTGCTTTGTAAAAGAGATATTCATGGTCAAATTAACAAGAAAGTGACATTTTAGCATAGTTAATGCACTAGTGTTGCTGTTACAATATTTGGCCCAAACAATAAATAGAAAAAACCCATTTTCAATTTAGTAGGAGCATGCTGGGCAAATAATCTCACAATAATACCCATCATTGAACATTCTGACCCACTAAATCACTTTTACATCCTTTTGAAGTCCTTCAACAAAGTACTTAAAAGTTGTGAACAATGTCATAACAATACTTCTAGCTATAGAACAAGCATTTCAAGCTTGCCTCTATTTTATGATATGGATATTTGTCCTTCAAATAGAGTTATGTGGCAAAAAACCACTCCTTAAGAAAAAATGTGGTTGTAAATGCATGCTGAATTCTCTTAGCACAAATATGCTCTTAGTATGGTATAGGATTCTCAGACTAGTGGCAGGTTTAAGGGTGCCAATGACTTTAGATTTTAACTATGATATGGTGCATGCTTGGCTTCAAGACAACGTATTCTTTAGGAATTTCATGTTGGGAAACCTCCAAATCTGTTTCCAGGAAAACTCAAGTTAAATGGAATTTTTTTTGTATAATGGTTGTGATTCATATGGATGCACATTAATATATATGTTTTTTTCCTAAATTTGAATAATTTATGTATTTTTTGGTGACCTTTTAGCATAGTTAATGCACTAGTGTTGTTGTTATAATATTTGGCCCAAACAATAAACAGAAAAAACCCATTTTCAATTTAGTAGGATCATGGTCGAAAAATAATCTCACAATAATACCCATCATTGAACATTCTGACCCAATAAATCACTTTTACATCCTTTTGAAGTCCAACAAAGTACTTCAAAGTTGTGAACAATGTCATAACAATAATTCTAGCTATAGAACAAGAATTTCAAGCTTGCCTCTGTTTTATGATATGGATATTTGTCCTTCAAACAGAGTTATGTGGCACAGAACCACTTTCACCCTTAAGAAAAAATGTGGTTGTAAATGCATGCTGAACTCTCTTAGCACAAATATGCTCTTAGTATGGTATAGGATTCTCATACTAGTGCCAGGTTTAAGGGTGCCAAAGGCTTTAGATTAACTATGATATGGTGCATGCTTGGCTTCAAGACAACATATTCTTTAGGAATTTCATGTTGGGAAACCTCCAAATCTATTTCCAGGAAAACTCAAGTTAAATGGAAATTTTTTTGTATAATGGTTGTGATTCATATGGATGCACATTAATATATATGTTTTTTTCCTAAATTTGAATAATTTATGTATTTTTTGGTCAACCAGTTTTTTTATCCGGTTTTTATCTAGTTCTGATTCGATTTGACAGTAGAAAGAACTCAGGAACTTGAGAGGATAAATTAATATCCTCCCCAACCAAGTTCAATTTCTACTTGTGATGTGATTGTTGTTCATGAGACAATTGTTGATCCATACAACAAATGTATATATTCTTGGAATATGATCTAACTATGAATATGGAAGTGTTCAGCTATCTTTTTGAGGACATTGTATTTATGAAAATCTAGAAGTCAAATCTTTGAAATAACAAAATTTATGGCAGTGATAAGTTGGAAGTCAAATCTGAAATAACATAATTTTGGACAGTTGAGAACTTCATATGTGTGTGTAAGAACTGAAATCCATGAACACAGTCACAACTCATCATATAATGCTCTAATTTCTCCAAAACCCTAGATAGAGAAAACCAATAGAAACCTTAGCTCCAACAAAGATATTTCAAAAAGATTGATTGTTGGAGTATCTTTCGTGGAGCTAGGGTTTCTCTTGGTTTTCCCTATCTAGGCTTTTTGAAAGCATGGAGAATTATATGATATGAAAGCAACCAAACACAAATAAAAGAGGAAGCTTTACATGGAATCAGAGGTTTGAGAGTTAATTATCTTGTTTGCAATCATGGCATTACCTCAACAACAAAGCGAACCCAGATATTGTCACTGTGAGCTTCCATGACTCCCTTTAAAATCATAAGCCCCAAGCCTCAAATGATGTCAACTATTTCAAGGAAGAGCCCCTGCTCCTCACAAAGCATCTACAATATTGGTGAAAACCAACAGAAGATAACATGACAATGTTAAACCATGTCTCAAAAAAACAAAAATGAGTTATTGAATGCAATATAAAAACCTTGTTAATCTAAGAAATTAACTAACCTCTATAAGCAATTCTCGGGGCTGACTCATATTCTCCACTATGATAGGGCACCCCATAGTTTGAAGACCCAATTCCACTGTCCAACTTGCACCACTTTCCAGGTTACCTTTTGAAAGAAATCCATCATCCTTATCAAGCACCTACATAGTTTCCAAGGTAATAAACAATTATACTTGACTGCCAAGTTTACAGTGATACTTTTATTTTTTTTAATTGTTGGAAGAAGCAATTTATCAGCTGGAGCAAAACAATCACTGCATGGATGGACAATACATAAATAAGCACAAGAAGATCGAAATTGCAAATGTAAATCCCCAGTATATCAGAATGGAAATGTAATATTTTAAAGCGCCAGTAAACACCAAGAATGGAGGTGAAATACCAGTCAGTATTATCTCAAGGACTAGCAGGAAAACGTAGAATTATTAGATTATGCAATCTCTTAAAGATAGAACCTTTTAGGAAATAAAACAAGAAATATTAAGATTGAAGGCAGATATTATCCTACAACATTGTTGGCAAAGAAACTGAGAAATGAGAATGACACTTACATTTTTGTAAATGTTCATCCTTGTTTTTGTCGACCTGCATGGAGGAAAACGTGGAATGATTAGCTTAACTGTGCTTAAGCTAAGGAATCCTCCAATTGTCTGTCCAATGCACTTGTTGCATCCTCGTCTAATAGTAATATGCTCGGATTCTTTATGATCCCTTTTTCCCTCCCAGTAATTGCACTCCTCTATCTCCATAGTTTGTTTTGCAACCCACAGCTGCATAGTTTGTTTTGCAACCAACAGTCACAAAAGAAGGCTAAACAAATGGCATGTGCCGAAGAAATTTGTATTTTCTGGGTTCTTTTAAATGAGTAAATTTTAGGGCTTTGGTCCAATAATAATATAGAAAATTCTCATTTCAATCTTAAAAAATATAAAAATATAAAAGCTACAGAAACTTCACACATATCAATTTTTTATGTGTTTAATTTGACAAGATTAATGGTGCAAGCCGAAAACAATAGTCTCTGTCGTAGGCAGGGACTAAAAACAGATCTACTAAATGGGTCTAAAACATTTTATAGATAAGAAACAAAGGAATCTCTCTTCATAACCAAATATCAATTTTGGAGTTCTCGAAACAAAATAGCAAAATTGATATATTTTATTTCTTAATATTCAACCATATTCCTTCACAATCTGAACGGACATAATCCACGTTCACGTCAACGTTGACATCGACACCATCGATATGTTCTTCACTTACACATTTTGTTTCTTGAAAGTCTACAACTTGTGACAAATCTGCATACTTGGGTTCACGTGATGTATTATTTCTCAATCCTTTTGGAGGACATGTTAACACTACATACTAGTCAGTCTCAACTGGATCTTGTACATAGAATACTTGTTTAGCTTGCGATGATAGAATAAATGGATCATCTTGCCAATGATTTTGACTTAAGCATTTCTTCATATTCACCATTGTAAAACCCAAATCATCAGTTTTTATCCCTCTCTTATTGTATACATCAATCCAATTACATTTGAACAATGTGTACTCCATACAAAAATAGTCCAATGTAATTATTTCTTCTACCACTCCATAAAATGTTGTGTTTTGAAGTACAGGGTTTGCATCTTTGGAACTTCACCTCATCATTGTTTGAGCTTCCATACACACGCCACTATTTTGGGTGGTTCTCTCATTCTCTATGCTTTTTATATGGAATCTATAACCATTGATTAAGAATCCATTGTACTTATTCACGAATTTCCTGGGGCCACACGCTAGCCATTTATGTGTATCAGGCACCCTTCCATCTCCTTCCACTTGTATAGTTTTAGATTTTTAAATGTAGTTATAATTCATACATTCAACATCTGAAAAAATATTTAATTTCCTACATGACAATATTCCCATACACTGATTTTTAAGTACACTTATAACATAAATAATATCGTTACCTTTTATTTTAACCAACTAGTAAAATTATGGGTATGGAGTTTCTGCAATAGAGCTTCATCTTTTTTCATTTGGGTAATTGAGTTGGCAATCTCCATTTTGTGCATCCTAATTCAACAATTATGGACAATAGATATGGTGGTTAATGTGTTTTGATAAAATATGAATAAAATATTTTTAAAGGTCAAATATGTTAATCTATCCATGGATCTATGTTTTGTTAAACCATAAACAAACAAACAAAAAATTACAGGCCAAATATGTTACTCTATCCATGGATCAACTTCGTTTGTGTGAAATAGAACCCACCTATGGGCTTGTTCCCAACTAATGTCATCTAGTTCTAAAGGAATTGGAGAAGGTAATGGATTTCCATTAAGGATAACTTCTTCAACTTCCTCATCCCACACTTCATTTCGACCATGTGTGGATCCAATAGTTTCCATACCTTTCAAGAATCCTCCACAAAACTTTATTGATTCCTCCATAGTATAGCTTTCAGCAATGCATCCTTCAGGCCTATTTTTGTTCTTAACATAGCTCTTATATACTTTCATGTTCCTACAAAATGAACAAAAGAGAATTAAGTAATGTCAAAAGCTTTCAAAAAATATCATCTTGTTGTTGTGCTTGATAAAAAGTAAAGTTTCGCGTACCTCTCAAAGGGGTACATCCATCTATATGCAACCGAGCCACAATATCGAAGCTCACGTATCAAATGTACATTCAAATGCAACATTATATCGAAGAATGAAGGAGTAAAATACTTTTCAAGAAAGCACAATGTCTTCACAATATCAATTTCCAACTTTTCAAGACTCTCTACTAAAACTGATTTTTCACAGATTTGCCTATAAATGTAGCAAAGCTTACAAAGCATCTTTCAGACAACAATTGGCAACACATGCCGCAAAGCCACTGGGAATAGTTTTTGCATTAGAACATGGCAATCGTGTGCTTTCATACCATGGAACTTAAGATCTACATAGATATATGATTTTTTGGATTAGAGTTATAACCATCTGGCACCTTTAACATGAAAAGAACATGACATAGGGTTCGTTTCTCTTTCTTTGAAAGAGTATGTGGTGCAGGTGGAAGGAATATTTTTTATCCTTTAACTTCTGGGCATAGTGATTTCCTGAAACCCATTTTTTGCAAGTCATCACGTGATTTTTTTCCATCTTTGGACTTCCCTTTTATATCCAAAAGAGTTCCAAAAATTCTTTCACACACATTATTCTCCACATGCATTACATCTAAATTGTGGCGTATTAGGAGTTTCTGCATTCCAACACATCAAGAATATTATAACAATATTTAATATGGACAAATAGATAAACAATAAATTCAACCAAGACATATAATCACAATGAGGTCAACTAAGCAAGTTGTGTCCAATAATTAGGCATGGTTGATGGGTCGACATACCTCCCAATATGGTAGATTGAATAGAATTGATTGTTTCTTCCACACCACAACCTCAGTCTTTTCACCTGTTTTATTATTTCTTTTCCTTTTATTTGATTCAATCTCCCCCCAAATTGCTTCCTTTCCTTGTGTTTCCTTCAAAATATATAATACTTTTACAATTGGAGGGGCTTAACGATGCTCCTCCTTCCCATTAAACGATGCCTTTTTGTGAGCGAAACTTATGATGTTGAGGAAGAAATATCCTATGTCCCATGTACACACATTTCCTGCTACAACTGAGATACTCTGATTCTGTGTTCCTCCCACATATGGGACATGCATTATAGCCTTTTGTTGTGCAACCAACCATATTCCCATAAGCAGGAAAATCATGGATCACCCACATAAGAATTTCCTTCATGTTAAAGCATGTCTTACTATAAGCATCATATGTCCATACCCCTTGGTCCCATAATTCCTTTAGTTCATCTACTAAGGGTTTCCAATACACATCAATGTCATTCCCTGGTTGCTTGGGACCAGGTATTAACAATGTTAGCATACAAAAATTCCTTTTTGTGCACAACCATGGTGGAAGGTTGTATGTAACTAACACTACAGGCCAAACACTGTATGTGCTGCTCAAGTCTCCAAAAGGATTAAATCCATCTACTGTCATTGCAAGTCGTACATTGCGAGGTTCGCTAGAAAAACTAGGCCATTTGTCATCAATAGTTTTCCATGTTGGCCTATCAACAGGGTGGCGCATTTGACCATCATTGCTTGCATTCTCATGATGCCACCTCATTTTTTGTGACATGTCTACAGAGCTATAATGAAAAAGATTTTTTTCATTTATATAATATATTATCATATAATAACATTACGACAAATGGTAAAGATAATACAAGAAGGGGAAAACTTGAATAAAATTATAGTGTTCAAGATCATACCTATACATTCTTTTTAGACTTGGTGCTATGGGAAAATATCTTAACACCTTGGCTGGAACACCTTTCCACACCTTTTGAGATTGAGCATCCACCTTCCATCGAGATTTTCCACATGTTGGGCATTGATATTTACTTTCATAACTTCCTTAATACAAAATGCAAACATTTGGACATGCGTGTATCATATCATAGTTTAATCCCAATGATTTTATCAACTTTTTTGCAACATATGCAGAATCTAGAAGTGTGTTATCTTTAGGAAGCACATATTTTTGCAATTTTAACATTTGGTCAAAACTTGTATCAGACCATCCACTCTTCACTTTCAGATTGTAGAATTCTATAGTGGTTGATAGTTTTGTGAAGTCAACACAACCTGGGTACAATGGCCTCTTGGCATCTTCAATAAGCTTCTTATATTCATTAAGTTCATTTAGTACATTTGTTGATGCCAACCCCTCATTATCACAACTCTCATTGATGTTTTGATTAAGACATCGATTTACATCATTCACCATTTCAAGCATTTGATCACCGAAAATGGTTGCATCATCATCATCATTTAGAGGTTCACTGTCGTTCTTAAACAATGTTTCATGCTCATCAACCTGATTATCATAATCATGTTCCACAACATGTTCATAGCCCTATTAATAAGAAAATTAAAATTTATGTTAATAATTTTATGGTTTTTATGAAAATTAAAATCAATAACATTTGGTCAACCTAGTCAAATAGGGCCCTTGACTAATATTAAATGGCTTACCAGTTGAGATGAAATATGCTCGAGAACTTCATGTGGCTCATTTTCAGAATGTTGCCTGTCCTTATCAATAATAGATGGAATCTAAAGGAGATAAAGAAAAAAAATGGAGTTTGCACATATAAAAATAAGTGATATCTTTACTGTAAAACATATAAGGTTGAAACTAGATCAATTCTAATTTTTTTCAAGATCCCTGACTGGGAATGCTCTCTCCATGCAAATACAAAATGTTATATTGTTCTATTATACCATCACAAATCAAGTGCTCTCGTACTTTATCAAATGTTTGTACTTTCACTACGCCACATTTATTACATGGACATTTTGTGGACATCTTATTCCTTGAATGCTCCTCAGCAAAATTTAAGAATTCCTCAACCCCGTCTCTATATTCTTTTAGTGTTCTACACATAACCAGTTTCAAGTCATATAAATTTTAATGAGCACAAGTTACCACTGATACATTTTTTGCATATCACAATGAATAATCAAATACACAAACTATACCTATTTTTCGATTTCATCCAATTTCTTTTGTTTATTTGATAATATGTTCCAAGCTCCTTTGAAATTGCATCTATAAAGAACTATATAAGTTAGTTGATACTAAAGATAGATGTTGCTGAAAATAAGCCTAGATTTGTAACAAAAAATTAGCAACCCTATATAATGACACATTAGATGTAATAGAACCTTCTAATGGTGTATTTATGTTGGTGCAATCCACTATTTTGCTGGTATATGACTGCAAGGGCCACATTTATTCTAGACCTACTCAAGGTTATAGTGTATTTGTGATCAGTCCTTTGGTACGATGCTGATCGCGACCACTTATTAGACGAACCTGAAAATCTAGAGACAATCTAGCAAAGCTTGAAGTTAAATTGCTTTTGTTTCCACACAAGTGAATGGATAGCTCCCTGAATGTGTGGTTTTGAGGGCAAAGTATATAAGAATTTGATTGAAGGTGAACATTAAAAAGGCATTGTTGAATTGCGGTAATGGACCTAAGAGAGGAATTGGCATTCACACTTAACCTTGGAAATTATGGGTTCACTTCAGGCAGCATTTTATTTCCTCAAAAGCAAGCTACATGCATCGCTATATTTGGCATCACTATATTAGCAATGCCTCGTTATACCTCTGTCCACGATATCTTCAGCATATTCATTCTTCTATGGTCTATGGCTCATCAAAATGGATCTATAATGGTGTGGTAGTAACTCACTATGACTACATATCACCTCTATATGCACCTTCTCAAGAAGTCTGTTCAAACCCAGATGCGATTCTTTAAGGCTCGTATTTTTCTAAGGTATGGCTTATCTAAGTCTGATATGTATCCTCCAGACCTGCACTCTAGACTCTGTTAATGGAAATTCTTGGTCGTCCTATATTAGCCATGACACAATGAATAAGGTATTAGCGATGTATATGTCATATGGACAATAACACTCAACAAAACTCATAACAGTGACTTAAATTCTGGACAATAATCTATTTTAACCTCATAAATTCTAATGTCAGTGGCTTTCCTAGATGAGGGCAGTAAGATATATGGAGACTAATGCAGTGATAGGAATATGTGCTGATAGTATGAATCTTGCACTTCCTACAGTGACCTGATCAACATATATATATATATATATATATATATATATATTCACAATTCAAACTGCTTATATCAGATGAGTCAACCTGTGGAGATGTTGATTTGCAGTGGTTTCATTGTGATCCCAGAAATAGACCTCAATAAATTTTTGTTCACAAGCAGTGGAAGCATTTGATTTTTGCAAAGACAATCCTCTCTCAGTTTGAGAAGAATTAGTCTCCCTGAAATCTTCTATACCGAGCATCAAGTAGCAGAATAGGAATTTTGCTGAAGTCATCTCTCAAGAAGAAGTGGTCCTCCTAGAAGTTTGCAAGATTTGAAGCTATCATAAAAGTTAAAAAAAAAAAAAATAGAATCCTGAGCAGTGATCTTTCTTGGTTCCCTCACAGTTATATGTACATGGTACTGTTCTATGTATGTCACCTCAAGCTCACCACTATTTATGGTCCAGCATTATGTATGACATCGGTACTGCTTAGTAGCAATGGTGATACGTTACAGTACCTATAAATTGATGAAAGCGTTACAGTCTTGTTCACAATCAAAGTTGTGAACAAGACATATATGAACTCTGGAAAGCTTGATTCCTTGATATGTTGGAAGGTAAACATGTTAACTTTTTTATTGAAGCAGTGGTGTTGACCCCAGGAGGTGTTGTGTGCTGAAATATGTATTCATTGGAACATGATCATCTCAGGAAGCTATATGACTTTAACTTTTCGGGCAAGTCTCTAGAGAGGAGGGTATTGACTTATAACAAGTCTAATGAACTTCCATTGTCATGATTGCTTTGTTTGCAACTCACGAGCCAATCTGCCACCTGATTTGCTGTCCTTCTAACACGTTCAAACCTACAACATTCTAAACCTTTTGTAGCTTGCCTAATCCAAGTTGATTGATTGGGCATCTCCCATTATTGATGATGAGATTTTCCATTGAGCTGATCATTTACTACTTTTGAGTTGCCTTCATAAATGAATTTCTTAAATCCATGTTTTAGCACTTCAGTGATGCACATTACTAAGACTTATTGGATTGTTTTATGAATTTATATGTTATTGCTATAACATTTTTTTGATAACCTCTGAATACTCCTTACCTCGCTGGACAAAGATTGTTTTTGGAGACACCTTCAAAATTGAATTTAGGGGCTTGGGTGGTGTGGGGACTTGATTTCTGCTGGCTGTTATTTTTTTTTGTAAGCTAAGTTGTTCTATTGTTATTTTTTAAAATTACATATCAAGAGAGTTACTGCAAGCGGTCTGCCACTAGGGAAACTAGACTAGTGATAGTGCAAAAGACTTTTTTCCATGAGAAGTTTAAAATCAAAATTTATAGGAAATGTTTCAAAACAGGAATTGTCTAGTAGACTAATGCCAGGGTTGGCAATCTGCATAGTATTAGTATCTATAAAAACTAGAAAACAAAAAGCTAATGTGATGTCGAACCAGCTTAAAGGACCACTATAGCCTACTCTACTTTATGCATAAACACCTAAAACGAAACTCAGACAAACCCAAAACAAAGTGAAACTGTAAGTGGATCGCAGAGAGGGTAATCCGCAGCAATTGAGTCGATTTGAGGACTCTCTGGTCTGAGGAAAATCGATTAGCAGGTCCCTGACAAAAGCCCAAGCATTATACACAAAAATGCTGCAATTTTGGGCAAAAGGAAGCGCCAAGAGGGGAAGCACAGCGCCAACTGACAAAAACGCAGTGCCAGGAGGAAAAAAAACGCAGCACCGAGCTCAGGACTGCGATTTAACAGAATTTTCTTCTATATTTTTGTTTTTCTGGGTTTCCTCCTTTGTCGCATTACCGAGGCATGATCTACATGACTGGCAATAAATTGTGAAGGCTATCATCGGATTAATGCTCGGAAAACTCGTAGCTGTATAAAGGAATAGCTTGCTTGACTGCTCAAAAAAACATCACCTCATGTTTAGTCGTTTTAGTCAGCTTCTGCAATAAGGTGAAACCCATTTAGGGATTGGATCAAATCATCTCAACCGCTTCCTTAAGTGAATTAGTCTCTGTTCCCATAGCCACTCAGCCACTCCTAATTTTGGAATTGATTGAATTCGTCCAG
Organism: Pinus tabuliformis; assembly: GCA_031772625.1. Classification (NCBI taxonomy): domain Eukaryota; kingdom Viridiplantae; phylum Streptophyta; class Pinopsida; order Pinales; family Pinaceae; genus Pinus; species Pinus tabuliformis. The sequence goes on along the minus strand of CM062820.1, from coordinate 1,241,079,093 downwards.
AAAGGCAGCTGCAGTTCAATCACCTGATGGAAAGTACTCAGACCGACTTGGGAATTTGAGCGATTTTCTGAGATCCAGTTCTCTATTCTATCAGTTGCTTCAGAGACTCCATGCCCACCTGGGAAATAATGTCATTTCATCATTACCCATATCGTCAGTTCAATCATCTTACTGTGAGACTGAGATTCTAAATTGGGCCAATTCATCAGACCCATTTCTTCAATTCAACAATTATACATAGCAGTGATCAAATGTCCTCTGCGCGGCCATCTCATGATGAATGGAAATGTTAAAAATCACATCTGAGATAATCAATAAGGGAGAAGGAGATGGCTTTTGTATATGTTAAAGCTATTACAACATAGACTTACGATTTTCCCACAGAGCCCACAGATTTCAGATTCAAAACCAACAGAAAGCTTTCGATACTCAATAAAAAACAGAGTTTTATTCATGAAAGTGGGTCTTCTCCCATCTGGCCCTCGATGGCTGGATTTTTCACTCTCCCTACTCTGTCACTCTGTCCCTCCTCACTCAAGATTACAACGAGAAAACCAACATAAATACATCTGGTCCCAATCCTATTGTAGATCTCTCAGAAGGTGATACAAGAACCATTATGAAGAGGAAAATAACAGAACATTGGACACTTTCCATGACTTCATAACCATGAGCACATTCTCTAAAAGTTATCGACGTTTAAGACTACTTACAAAAATAATTGGAAGCAAAAACTCTCAGGTGGAGTTCCAGAGACCAGTGCCCCCCCTGCTTGCACATGCAAAATTTAATGCTGCCCATTCCACTGTTGTTCAGAAAAATGTCAGGCTACTCCACAACTCAGGCTGCTAGGACACAAACTGAAAGGCAGCTGCAACTATACTGAACTATGGGCATTAACAAAGATGAAAATGAGCTAGGAATACTCTTACTCGTTGCAAGGCTGAGGAGACCTCATAAAAGCTCCAAGTCATTATCCATAGCTGTCTCACTTCCCAGTCAGGCAAGTCTTCAATTTGAATTTGTATTTCTCTAAGGTCCTTTTCCTTTCACTCAATTTTTTGTTCCCATCTTAAGGAAGCCCATATCTTACGTTTTCAGGAAGAAGGAAGCAGGACTCATGGAGATGAAGAGACAAGATCCCTATTTTTTCCCCTCTTCCCAAATCCTTGAAATGCACAGAGAATTCAAAGTGCAACCTGAGTGTTTTAACATTTTCTTAGCTGTCTGGCTGCCCCCATGATTTAAAACTATAAAATTAGAAAGCAAGCCCTAGTCCTGAATGTAAGTACAAGGGAGATGCTTCATCATAGGTGGGAGTGGGCTTCTATTTCCTTTGTGGTAGTCAGTGTGTTATGTGGGTCAATTTAAGAGGGTGGGAATTAAAAGGAGGTTGAAACATTGATAAAAGGGAAAACATAAGCATATAACAAATGGTAGTTTGTCGATACTAAGAGTTGTTATTCCACTTTTCTAATACTACACTACAGAAGACGTATGCTCAAGATTTGAAAGGTTTTTTTACTCTGCATTCTCTTGAAGGTCCAAAGCTTTAGCAAAAGCATCCAAACTGATACACCTGAAAAAAACAGATTATTCATTAGGGCTAAAAGGCTTAACAATCTTCTGTTTGTTTGGAGATCTTTTTGTTCAGTTAATTGCGTTCTATTGAAGGGTGCTTCTATATTTAAACATCTTGTGGGAGAGTCATGTGATGGATTTGATAATGATGATACAGGTTTTGAGGAAGATCCAGGCAATATAAACTGAAAAGTAATGAGATGTGCCATGAGGATGTCTAAGTTCACAGACATTTGCTTCATTATAAGGGATCATGGGTGTGTGTGTGTGGGGCATCTGGGATGGGTGTGGGTGCTGGTATGGGGAAGCCATTTTTAAAATTAGGGTATGTGGATCATGGGTGTGTGTGTGTGGGAAATCTGGGATGGGTGTGGGTGCTGGTACGCGGAAGCCATTTTTAAAATCAGGGTATATGGTGATGTGGGGGAGATATATATTAGAATATATAAAAGGTAGTTTTTCTTTTTTGGTCTAACAAATGGAATTTTTTTATACAAAACAGCAAAACTTAAAATCTTGTGATTTGAACTGTATAATTGACTTTGTACCACTTAAAAACACAGAACTGTGCTATCTATATGTCTGTGTAAAAACCTAGGGGAATGCTTCCCAATTGTGGGAAGTCTGAATCTTGGGTAAAGTTAGTGGGTGTACATTTCAGTTTGGCACTAGACACATGGGTCAGATCTAATGTAAGATGCTGCCAGGCAATAGAAAACATAAATCTGACCTTTCTTTGTCTATCTTACTTAATATACACAGATTAATCCTCTGTATCAACTATCTGGGCATAAAATATGCATGTCACACTCTCATTATAGCTTACTGGACAGATTCATGTAGTAGATCACAGGGGATGTAAATTACAAATGAGACCTTAAATTAGTTTGTTTGGCATGGAGGATGCAGATCAGACCTTGAAAATGAGAATAATAGGTGTTGGATTAGACTGCACAAGTCGCAATTTTGGATTGTTTTCAGGGGTTGTTGCCTAAGGTTTGTCAGGGACAGCATCCTGCATCTGGGATGTGGGATGTCTTCCCTAGGATGGGAGACATAGTTACACATTTCTTAGGGCCAGGAACCCTTTGTTAGTTTTTAGGGTTACTTTGAAAGTCTTACACCATTATTGGGTGCTTCATGAGATTTGGGGTGCATGTTGTATGTTCAGCCCCTGGATGGTCTAAGATGAATTGGTGCGTGGAAGATGGTGTTGATAATTGAGATAGCTTGATCAATGGATGCTTAACCTTAGATGTTTTTCGGCTTGTTATATTTCTTTTAGATGTTGGACTTTCCTGACAGTTTAGTGGACACTCTTTATGATGGCCAGATGGAGACTTCACTTGCTTGGAGAATGCTAAGTTGCATGAAACGGGGAAACGGGTACGAGTTTCCGAAACGGGAAGCGATACGAAACGCGACCTCCCCAAATTTTGGAAACGGGGAAACGCGAATATATATATATATATATATATATATTAGGACATTTAAGAAATATGTGCAATCATAAAGCATATATGATACATTCTAATTTATTACATTATGATAAAATTGTCAATTGTCAATGCATAAACTATAAGTCTCTAAATTTACATCACATTTACTCATGAATGATCACATAATGAAAATAGAAATATCCAAAATCAGCCACGAGAAATTTCTAATTTCTTGTCTCGTGCTTGATTGGGAGTCTCCTCCTACATAGTCAAATGACCTTAGTGCTCTTGATTAAATACAAGTTTCATACCCTAGTACCCTACATGCTCTTCATTATTGGGAGTCTCCCCTGCATAGAGGGCTTGGTTCTCTTGATTAAATACAAGTTCCATACCCTAGTACATGATAAAATCCAATGGAAACATTGCAATCCCCCTAATCCTGAAATCCTGAAAAACAGATAAGTCTGTTGGATTTTGAGTGAGATCTAAAATTCTACTTTCTCCATATGAAATCCAATGAGGGCGAAACCACTCTCAAACATCCTGAGTCATTTCATGGTAATGTTAAAAATTTAAGTAAAAGGATGAAAATGAAAAATAAAGGAGAATATCACTTTTACTTTAAGAATTTAACATTACCATGAATTGCATATCAACACTAGGACAAAAGTTCACTTTTATAACTTTAGACAGGCATCTAGAAGCTCAAAACACCCTAGCTGAAACAACTGCCAGTCTCCAAGAGAAACGACTTGCTGAATAGTGTGATGAGAGAATGAGACAAACTGCTCTTTTATAACTTTAGAATAGGTTTCTAGAACATCCTGGAAACCCTAAAAAAAATTAAAAACAAATTAAAAAAAAAAAAAAAAAAATTAAAAAACAACTGTAATTTTGGGGAAACGTGGCCCGTACGGCCTGGAAATGCATTTCCGGCCGTACGGCCACATTTCCATTTTGGGAAACGTGGCCGTACGGCCGGAAACGCGTTTCCAGGCCGTACGGTACGCGGAAACGCGTTTCATTTCGTTTCCCCTGGGGAAACGACCCCTAGGGCCATGTTTCCTGCAACTTAGGGAGAATGCCTTACTTGGGAGGAATGTTGTGCATCTTGGAGGAGGGAATCAAGCCCTAGATGGCATGGGGTTGATTGGACTCTTGTTTGGAGGCTTGGGGTTGTATGTGTGGGCTGCAAGAATGTTTTTACGGGAGGTAGCTGACTCAGTTGAGTACATCGCTTAGGAGGATGGATGGAGTTCATGGAGGTTTGCGATGGAAGCATGTGGACTTACCTTTCGTAGTTATATTATCTTAGAGCCCTTATTGTGTATGACATCAGCTTGGAGCATGATGCATGTACTTTGGAGTGTATCTCACTTGTGTTAGCCTACATGTAGGTTGCTTGTAAGGGCTTAGGCCCACATTGTATTGTTGGCCTCCCTTATCTCTCGTATAAATAATGGAAGGAGAGAGTCCTCATTCATTATTTATTTACTCACTTGCATTCACTCTTGTGATGAGATGTGACCCAGAGAGGAGTGTGCACTAGTCCTCTTCCTCTCTCCCAGTCTTCTCTTGTACTTGATCTCTCTCTTTCTCTCTTTTTTGTTGTTGCTGTCATCACTAGGGTTTGAAAACCTTAAGGTAACTTTTTTCGAGAAGATGCAGAGAAGAGTACGTCTTGCACTGGAGTAAGTGTTGGAGTGATTCTTGCATATTGGAGCTCCTTGGTTTTCCCTAGCTTAGGGTTTTAGAGAGCTAGTGGACTTGTACTAGCATTGAGAGAAGGCTATGTTATGTACATGCACTTCATCTTGAATATATAAATGATGTTTTCAGCTGTCCAAAACATGTGCATTTCCAGATTTGATTTTCAACCATAAATGTTAATGTGTTGTTATTTACAGCTATATAAGTCTTGATGCTTTGACATAAGTAAAACATAAAATTGTTTAGTGATTTAACATCTTCTTTGAGGAATCTAATGGGTTGTTTTGTTGTTGATATACCTGTTTTTGTACTGCTGTTAAAGATAATTTCAGACATTGTTTATGTAGGATAAATTGCACTAGAGGGCTGGAACTTATCCAAGTTGTTTGGTAACTTTTCTCCATGAATATGGAGAGTGTGGACTGCTTGGAAGTGAAACATTGTACTCTTTATGCTGTTGTTTTATACACTTTCATAACAGCCCTAAGGTTGAAAATTCATAGGCTTAAGATTCAGAAAACCTCTAGTTAAGAGGTGAAATTTATGTTGTGTTAAAATCTGAGATAACAATCTTGGGGCAGAAATTTTACACCCTTCCCCTGGAAACACAGATTTGACTTTAGCATTCTTAAATTTTCCTGCTGAGTGATCATGTATGCTTTTCTTCTGTAAAAGCATCCATCTCTTGGATGGTTTCACTGGTTTTGGAGCAGTTTTGCATATAAATTAATGCCACAAAAGAAGCATTTATCATCTCAGAGGAATCTTTCTTTTCTCTAGGAGTTTGAGGTTTGTGGTTATTGTTTTGGATATCAGGTTTTAACTTTTAACCATACATAATAAATTGTTATCTTGACCTAAGCTAGAGTGAATTTTTTTCTTGATCCTCTATTTCATAGCATGCATTAAGAGGTTTTATAAAAACTATTTAGCTCTTTAGTAGCTGTAGAACTATATTTTTCAATTTCTATCATCTTGTGCTTGTAATGTTCTTTCTCATATTTGCAGGTTTCGAGATCTATTGGAGATGTATACTTGAAAAAGCCTGAGTTCAACCGAGAACCTTTATATCAAAAGTTCTGTCTTTCTGAACCTCTCTGTGGGCCTATCTTGACTGCTGAACCCTCAATTAATGTCTATGACTCTATACCCTTCAGCCTCATGATCACTTTATCATATTTGCATCAGATGGTCTTTGGGAACACTTGAGCAACCAGGAAGCAGTTGATATTGTTCATAGTCACCCACATGCAGTAAGATTTAATACCCTTTCATTGTTTTGTTTTTTATTAGGATATATAAGATGTAACTTGCATAGCATAATTGGGTGAATTCAAATGCAAACCAGCAGCATGTTTATCTTCAACAACAAGATTTGACTTTGACATCCCCTGCATCCCTGGATGGGGGGATGTGTCCCCTGCATTCCCTGCATCCTAGGAACAGGGATGAAGTCATGGGTGTCTACTGCTTGGGTATGGGACGGCTTGGGGATATCCCTTAGGTGCCCCCTATCCACTGGGGATGTCATGGGGTGGCACCTTGTCATAGAGATTGTCAGGATACCCCTTGATTCCCACAGGGATGCCCATGCCTCCCCTACAGGGGGTGGGGGTAAACTCAAACCAAAAACAGTAAAATAGTTTTTTTCCTTCTTTTTATGGGAGGAATTTTTATTAGCCGGAGCCCCCCACATTGATACTGTGCTTGAAATAATCCATCTAACAGATTTTGCCAGTGTGGGGTTGGGAGAGAGGGTGTTGTTTACTTATTTCTCACACCACCATTCCCATTCCTCTATGTTGGCACTTGGAATTTTGGGGGTCTCTCGAGTTGTCCTAGAGACTTTCCCCCTACATCCGAACCTGGGGTAAAAATATTGGATTTATAAAGAATGATTTTTCTGTAGGATTGAACACCAGGAAAGAAAATAAGGTCTTGCAGGTGTTGCAAGCTTAGGACAAGCGAGGAAAACTAGATTGGTTTCCAGTGAAACAGAGTTGTATAATAAGAAATCCATTGCTCATTCTCTATCAATAAAATTCTCAATCAAGGAGAGGGTTTTCCTAGTTGAGTTCTTTAGAAAAATTGTGTTTTGCGATTGTGTGACTGTTATTTAATTATGTTCTATTCTGCTGCAATTAGAAATTATGTGTCTTGGTGTTACAATTTAGTTCCAGAATTGTTCACTACAGCCGTGCATAATTTTCAAAGATTTTTTAAATGGTATCAGAGCAAGGAACATAGTAAAGACCAGCATAAGTAGATCCATATATCACAAGAAGCAACGCAATCATAGGAGAACTTCTGAATCAACCGTAGCCTCTTTATCAGTGCACATCACCATTGAATTTCCCAAAAAGCTTTAAGATCATAATTCCACGGGAGTGCCCAGTCCTGCTAATCACGAAAAAAATATGATTGAATTTACAAACTCTTGTCGACCCTAACCCTGCCTTCTTCTCCATAATTCGGTATACAAGTTTAAATTCTTTGAAATCTTAACAATAAAAATCATAGAAATGAGATCAAAAAAATACCTTTCCAACATATCCGTATACCTCGGAGTTCTGGAAGGTTGCAATTTTATCTTCATATGCGAACGACATGTTTTCTGCTCCGAATTGCTGCGAAAACCTCCAAATCCAAATCAACAGCAAAATATCTCAATTAAAGCTTGAGCGAACTAGATCTGATATAATAAATACATGGTTAAAAATCTAGTCTAATCGACAGGGCAGCGAATAATTGAATATCATAGCAGGGTATGGAATCTGCTACGAAATAATAAAGAGCAGAGAAAGAGCGAATTCAGTCCCAAACCTGGCAAAGGAGAATAGCCGCGTCCCAAACCTGGTTTTGTTCAGAACAGCGGCAGGAAAATAAATTTTAATAGGTCCATTTATATTTTAGAGTAGCCGCCAAATTAATAAGGGGTAGTAAAATGTTATAAAGCAATTTCTATGGTCCCTTAGTTTTCTATTAAGTTTTATTTCTATTTGAGAAAAAGGAGGTTATCTCACGTAGAAGTTATATCTGATGATGTTGAAGATAAGTGATAATGTTAGTTTAATTAAGGCATCAATAAAAGGTATATGGTATATGAAGCTTAGAAAAAAAATAAAAATATGAGGGACCTAGTTTTATAAATAAGGGAAATATCTATCAATCTTTAAAGAGGTGAAAAATATGATTAAATTTGTAAGTAATGTTATCAATAAAACTAAATAGCTATAGGTAGTTTATTATTTTTTAGGAAGTTTACTTAGAGATTAAAAATATCGTATTAGAAGCTAGTTATAACTTAGAAGGCCTTCACATGTGTTGTTAAGAGATACATAGGATAAATTTTGACTAAAGGAAATATGGGGTACAATAAGATCAATGTATAGCACCTACTCAAATCACCAAGAATATACCCAAACCATCAAGATGACACACTTCTATGAGCAAAATTATGAAACACCATGGAACAACTCATATTAAAACTACACCCAAAGCATGAAAGGGTTAGAACAAAGTGTTTAAATGAACAGAATAAAAATAGTACACATTGGACATAATATCATATACACATGGATCATACATATCCAGCTAAATGTGGTAGCTAAAGGAACCTCTTCCTACACCTAGTGTCCTAGATGGTTAAGGCAAGGTGTGATCAAACCAATGATACATACATGAATTACATATAGATTTGTATACCTTAGATGGAAAATGATCAATGTGACAGGAATCGTAGGGGTTGTGATGACAATCTGTTAATTTTAGTTAACAATGGTATGTTCTATGCTTAGCACAATTACTTCAATGTTCCTTAAGCAGCCCAATAACAATTTCAATTTAGATTTCCAGTAGCAATCACATTAACAGTAAAAATAGATAGAACATAAAAAAATATGCAGAAGACAAGCCAAGACAAGAGGACACCAGATTTGGCGGATGCCAAGGAAAAACTCCAATGTTGGGAAAACCCTTTGATCAATTCTTCTTATTATTATATCAAAAGTTCAATAGAGAGAGAGAGTACAAAAGTCAAATTGACTTGCCCAATTCAAAGTCAAAACAACCCTGTCAATTTATGCAGTCAAACTTTAGCCCTAACCAAAAAGTCAATGTTGGTCAAATCAGCAATAAATCATCCTCAAAATAGCTCGGTCTTCCCCAGTCAAACTCGACCTAGTCAGGAGGTCAAAGTTAGCCTAAAATAGCTCAGTCAAACTCGGTGAAAGGAGAGAGAAAAATTGTTATAAGTTTCTGCGGTCAAATTGCAGTCAACCATGATAACGACCCATCCAAATGTTGATAAAGGCAATAGAACATCCCTTGAATCTCATAATAAATGGGGGCATCTACAGATGAGGTGATCCTTTAATTTTATCTCGTGTATATGGAAAATCTCTCAGATGTTATTAAGAAGAGGAAGGTCATTATGATTAGTTTCAACTCAACACAAATGTAAACCCACTTTGAACGCACCAAGGGGGATCTGAAGGACAACATCCGGTGCTCTTGTGCATATGTGGTTAAACAAAAAGGCCCCCTTTCATTTGCATGAAGCGTTCTTGGTACAAATCCATGTTAGAGTCGAGAACCTGAAAAGATGAAGTCTAAGTACATTGAATGTATTGTCTATAAATAACCTCTCTAACAACCTAACACAAACATACAATGATGTCATTTACATTGGAGCTAGTGTAAATCACTTGAATTGTGTTACAACTTTAATCGCTCCCCCACAAAAATGTTTCATGCTTCCTTGTTAATGATGCTTCAACCCTATTGGAGAACAACCTCATAATGTAAAAGGAATTTAAAGATGATGTAACTTTAATAGTGCCCCACATTCACCCCTTGGCTCACCACTCATGGATAATTTAAGGCTATTTAAAGCATTGATGTGGATAATATCATTTTATTTTCTCTTATGTATATTATTCTACAGTGACACAATTGAGTTTAGTGGTTAAGGACTTAAGATTTAGGAGATATTGGTGTCTGTGGTTAAGGGGTTAGCAGTTAAGGTGTTTAGGTGGTGAAGGGTTAGGGGTTAAGGGTCACAGGTTAAGATGATAAGGAGTTATGGCTTAGGAGTTGGTTCATGGATTATAGGTTAGGGGTTACTAGTGTCTTAAGATTTAATGAGTCAAGGGGTTTATGGGTTATGAGTTGTGAGTGTAGGGGTTAAGGGATTATGGATTGGGGGTTAAAGGGATAGGGAATTTAGTGGTTATGGGTTAAAGGCTTATGGTTTGTGATAATTGGACTCCCAATCCCCTTATCACCACTTTTGGAGGTTCCCCTATCAATTTCTCTTGCTACCTTCCCTCTAGGTCCCCTAGGCCCTATGAAATTAAGTCGTAAGCCCCTTTCTCATTCTCTAATGCTAGGATTATAGATCTCAGTAAACCATGCTTTTACCTCCGACTCCTACCATCCATGCTATCCTTGTGTCCCCTTGCCCCGTTCAATACACCAAAACATACCCACCCACAACCCTTTTGGTCATGCCATTCCACTTTTCCTAATGTTATGGACCCCCAAATTTGGTCCCAATGCCCCTACAACTACACCGTTGGGCCCCCTTGGCTAAGGGATAAAACATATTAGGGGTTATGGGATGTGATAAGTGATCCCCTAATCCCCTTATCACAACTAGAAATAGGTTCATGAACACCATCAATATTTATTGGAGGTATTGCAATGAAAGCAATAATGAATACAAAAGTTGTGGTCAATAAGACAGGGATCATCAAGATGTTAAACCATCCAATGTAAAGTCCATGGTTTTCAATTCTAGTGATCTAGTCACATAAAAGACCCCATAAAGTTTTGCTTTTGGACACCCCAAGGATTCAATAATTAATCCAAAGTGAGAGGATTCGTTGCTAAGGTGACAATGGAAACAACCTTGAGTTGACGCAAAGTGACACTTTGTGAGCCTTGCACAACTAGGGTGTCAGTTTCATCATCAACAAGAGGCACAATTGACAAGTGGCAACATCTCACATTTAGGGCACTTGGTCACAAATCTTTATGCATGTTTTTTCCACTAAGGGTACCTTTCACATTTCCCAAGGCACAAATTACATATTTGGATGAATTTTGGATAACTTGTCACATTCCACTAGCTTCATGCATGAAGAGGAGCTCCCATCCTTTAAGAAGATTTTGGAGGATTTCATGGCATAGTCAAGGGTCACATGTATAAAAGAAGAACACCATAGCCAAGAATAAGAAAATTGGCATTTGTATCACATGGTGTAAAGGAGAAGGACATAGGTGAAGAGTACTCCATTTAGAAACATAAAAAATCTTGTTTATGTCCTCTTTCTAGAGAAGAGGAGATATCTTGTGACAAAAAGCCCAAATTGCCAACAAAGGAAGACTCGGGTAAGGGTTTACTTCTTTCACATGTTGAGAGACATTCATGTATTTTAAGGTGTGTTTTATTGTTGAGTTCACATATTTGGAAGCACAATTGCACAAGTGAAAATAGGATGTTATTAAGAAGAGGAAGGTCATTATGATTAGTTTCAACTTGACACGAATGTAAACTCACTTTGAACGCACCAAGGGGGATCTGAAGGGAAACATTTGGTGCTCTAGTTGTGTGTATGTGGTTAAACAAAAAGGCCCCCTTTCATTTGCATGAAGTGTTCCTGGTACAAATCCATGTTAGAGTCGAGACCCTGAAAAGATGAAGTCTAAGTACATTGAATGTATTGTCTATAAATAACCTCTCTAACAACCTGACACAAACATACATTGATGTCATTTACATTGGAGTTGGTGTAAATCACTTGAATTGTGTTACAACTTTAATCGTTCCCCCACAAAAATGTGTCATGCTTCCTTGTGATGATGCTTCAACCCTATTTGAGAACAACCTCACAATGTAAAAGGAATTTAAACATGATGTAACTTTAATAATGCCCCACATTCACCCCCTGGCTGACCACTCATGGCTAATTTAATGTTATTTCAAGCATTGTCGTGGATAATATCATTTTATTTTCCCTTATGTATATTATTCTACATTGACACAATTGAGTTTAGCAGTTAAGGACTTAAGATTTAGGGGATTTAGGTGTTAGTGGTTAAGGGGTTAGTAGTTAAGGTGTTTAGGTGGTGAAGGGTTAGGGGTTAAGGGTCACAGGTTAAGAGGATAAGGAGTTATGGTGTAGGAGTTAATTCATGGATTATAGGTTAGGGGTTAGTGTCTTAAGATTTAATGAGCCAAGGGGTTTATGGGATATGAGTTGTGAGTGCAAGGGTTAAGGGATTGTGGATTGGGCTTAAGGGGATAGCGAATTTAGTGGTTATGGGTTAAGGGCTTATGGTTTGTGATAATTGGACTCCTAATCCCCTTATCACCACTTTTGGGGGTTCCCCTATCAATTTCTCTTGCTACCTTCCCTCTAGGTCCCCTAGACCCTATGAAATTAAGTCCTAAGCCCCCTTCTCATTCTCTAATGCTAGGATTATAGATCTTAGTAAACCATTATTTTACCTCCGAATTCTACCATCCATGCTACCCTTGTGTCCCCTTACCCTGTTCAATACACCATAACATAACCCCCCACAACCTTTTTGGTCATTCCATTCCACTTTTCCTAATGTTATGAACCCCCAAATTTGGTCCCAATGCCCCTACAACTACACCCTTGGCCCCCCTTGGCTAAGGAATTAAACACATTAGGGGTTATGGGATGTGATAAGGGAGCCCCTAATCCCCTTATCACAACTAGAAATAGGCTCATGAACACCATCAATATCTACTAGAGGTGTTGCGATGAAAGCAATAATGAATACAAAAGTTGTGGTCAATAGGACATGGATCATCAAGATGTTAAACCATCCAATGTAAAGATGGTTTTCAATGCTAGTGATTTAGTCACATAAAAGACCCCATAAGAGACATTCATGTATTTTAAGGTGTGCTTTATTGTTGAGTTCACATATTTGGAAGCACAATTTCACAAGTGGAAACATCTCACATTTGGGCCACTTGGCTACAAATTTGTATGCATGTTTTCTATTGAGGGTATCATTCACATTCCCCAAGGCACAAATCAAATATTTGGAGGTATCTTGGATGACTTGTCACATTCCACTAGCTTCATGCATGAATAAGAACTCCCATCAGTTAAGAATGTTTTGGAGGGTTTTCATGGCATAGTCAAGGGTCACATTTACAAAAAAAGAACATTTAAGTCAAGAAAATGACAATTGACATTCACATCACATGTGACACAAAGGAGAGGAACATAGGTGAAGAGTGCTCCATTTTGAAATATCTAGAACAACTTGTTTATGTCCTATTTCCAAAGAAGATAAGATATCTTGAGACAAAGGGCCCAAATTGTCGAAAAAAGAGGACCATGTATTGGATCACATGGACTTTGGTTTCTCCTCATTAGCTAGACCATTTTTATTAGGATTTAGATTTCCCACTAATATTTTTAGGAGTTTCCTACCATTTTTTCATCATCATCTTATTTAAATTGAGAATAAAACTCATTTTTTTTTTATTTTTTTTTTTTCTGAGTAAAGACTATTCTATTATGTATAAATAAAAGAGGAAAATATTTACAAAGAGGTTGGAACCTCTGAGGGGGCTAAAGCCAGCCCTCTGTCAAGAAAACTTCTGCCATCAGCTCTTAACTGTTTTTTTACATAAATAAAAAACGAGAGCCCAGGACTCTGTAGTACTAGACACCACCATCAAAAAGCAAAAACAAGAAGACGATGGAGAATTACACTGAAAAAAACTGATGTGGACATCAGCGGCAGCATTAAACCGCTTAACAAAAACCACCAATTTATCGGATCGCCGTCGACCGGCGAGCGGTATCCATATGAACGAGCCCGATAAAATCTTCTGTTGACGCGTGGCTCTCGACTGACGTCATCATTTCTGACTTTTCGGGACGTAAAGTTCCGCCAAAAAGAGCCTTCCAAAATCCTCCACCGCCGTCCGATCTGCTCCATCAATCTCCGCCGTTGATTGATTCTGCCTGAGGTGGTAACTCTGCATCTTCGCTGTTGGCTTTGCACGGAGAGCTGACCCATTCAATCATCACATTGTCTTCAACATCCGTAATATTGCGACCAGGAGGCATCACCGGATACAGAACAGTGCCAGAGAACTGCGCCGGTGCACAAATAATGACCTCCTCGTGTGAAGAAGTTTGCTGAGGAGGTGCATCCTCTTCATGACCTTCATCCTACTGCCCCTCTGGAAGAATGGGGATATCCTCTACCCTGCCTCCTTGAGAGTCCTTAGAATTCTGAGAGAGAGTCCTGTCCATGGAATGTTCATCAGAGCCAGGGAGGTCATCTTCTTCCTCTGAGAAGATGACCGTGATAATAGCAGAGATAGTAGGCTTGTTTAGCTTGCTTTTAAAAGTGAAACGAGAGGAGTGGAAAGAACTGGAGAGGGACGGACCAGAGTGGTCGGATGATGGAGAGGCTGGCGAGACAGAAACAAGCGGGGAGATGCGTCGAGGAACAGGACCTCTCCTTCCTCTAACACCCCCCCGTGTGCCCCTCCGGGAAATTCCTCGAGGTCGAGCCATACCAGCAATGATTGATAAACTGAGAGGACAAAAGGGTTGGATGAGGAAGAAGAACGCCCCACCCCAATTTGAAATAAACCGTGGATAACAGTACTCAGAGTAGAAAGTGCCCAGAGAAAGCACCACACAGATAAAAAATAGAACCCCGAAATAAATACCAGAATTGTCTGAATGATTCCCACACCCAGCCCAAACAGCTTCAACAGACTCCGTGACCCAACCAATTGCAGTTATATACCCAAGGAAAAAACAATGACCATACCAGATGCGAGCCAGAAGAACCGTGATTAGATGCTTGAGGCTGGCCTGTTGCGGTCTTCGATGGAGCCCTGATGGCTTCCAAATGCTTAGTACTGCACCTAACTCCTGTGAACCAAATCGACCTGGAATGTCTCTGCTAGAATGAGCCAGAGAGAGTGTCGAGCTCTGGGCAATTGAAATAGATCGTATGCTCATCATCCTGAAGTACTTACTCCGCATGCTGTACACCCAATTCCTCATTAATGGGACTTAATGCGCTGCCAGAAGTCGCCTACTTGCTCTACGATGGTGCCCAATGCCGGCGTCGCTCGTATGGGCATTAACTGCTCATAATATCACCCGCATCCGGGTGCGAGTTCTCCTGCGGCTGCATATCACTAGTAACTATAGTCTTGAAGATGGAGAGTTGATTCTCTGAAACTATGCTGGAGATTGAGCCTTCAAAGAATTCCCTTCCACTTTCCACCCCTATGTTTGCAAGAAAGTCAGCCAATTTATTCCCTTCCCTTCTAATGTGTTTAAAGGAAATTGCTTGGTGATTGGTAAACCATTGTTTGAGAAGCTCTAGTCTAGTGGCCAATCTCCAACTGCTACTGACCTTATATACCTGAGATCCCTGCATAAGCTTTGAGGCCATGTTGATGATGATTTGGGAGTCCCCTTCCACTATAAGAGGCAAGAGTCTCCGTTCCTGTGCCAACTTTAGTCCTCTCCATAGGCCCTCCAATTCTGCCACATTGTTGGTATTCCAACCAATTGAGCCAACATAGGTTATTAGGGGGAGTCCCTGGTAGTTTCTGATGCTTCCTCCGAATCCTGTTTTTCCTGGATTCCCTTTCGAGGCTCCATCGAAGTTAAGCTGGTATGCATTATTTGGGGGAGGTGTCCAACTTGATGGAGATTCTAGATGCTTTGAAGAGTTATCCTTTGATATTAACGGATGTTGTAATTGAATCTGCCAGTTATCCCATATGGCTTGTTCCTGCGGGAGAGATGGGAAGTCCTCTTTAGACCATCCTTTAACAGACAAAGTTTCTTTAATGTTCTGGTGCAGTCCTTGCCAAATTTGTTCAATTGATTGAGCTTGATCTTTAAATATCCTTCTATTTCTTTCCTTCCAAATATTCCACATAAGTAATCCTGGTATGAGCTGCCATAGTGTGTTTAAGAGTTTACTTTTATACGGCTCTTGGGGCCAGGTGCGGAGAGTCCCTTTGATGTCTCCATTCACTCTTCCATCCTTCTGACATCGGAAGGCAATTTTTTCCCAGAGTTTCCTTCCCATTGGACAGGATTGCATAAGATGTAATGCTGATTCCTCTTCCTGTTTGCAGTTTGGGCAAATGGAAGGTCCAGCAAAATTCCTTTTCCTGAGATTGTCCCATGTGAGAATTCTGTTGTGAGAGATAAGCCATAAAAAAGTTGAGACCTTCGGCCATATGGATGGGCTCCATATCCGATCCCATAACTGATCTTTCATTATCTTTTCTTTGATGAGTATTTTATAAGCTTCCCTGGTGGTGAAAGTGCCTTTTTCCTCATATCCCCATCTAAGGGTGTCTCGGCCTGCCGAAGTGAGTATTTTCCTTTTTTGAAGCTCCGTGGAGAGGGAGAGTTGAGTTTGCTCCGGGCTATGTGGTATTATGTGCCTGGCCTCTTTCCACTTTCTATGTTCTTGAGTGTTGTGTGAGTCCCAAAATCGACTCACCTTCTCATGTTGTTGTATGTCTTGATCAACAATACCTGGAATTGTGTCTCTGAGGTTAGGGAGCTGCTGCCATGAGTCTTCCCAAAATCTAGCCGTGTGACCGTCCTTCACTTCCCAAAAACTGTGTTTCTGAATTATATCCTTGTGTTGAATGGCTGAGTTCCAAATCACGGATCCTTTACTAGTTTCTGACATTCTAAGTCTCTCCTCCATGGATTTGTTTCTTGCATATTTCGCTGTCCAAAGGTAGGCCCAAGGTGTTGTGGGATTGGTTAGCCATTTCCACCAGATTTTGGCCCCCATAACCATATTACTATGTTCTGGGTCTCTTAGTCCAATTTCCCCTGCCTTTTTGGGAAGACATGCTTTCTCCCATTTTACTAATGCCCATTTTCGATTAGGTCCCGAATTACCCCAAAGGAAGTTTCTCTGAAGCTGTTTGATAGCTTTAAGGACCCATTTAGGTGCTGCCAATATGGAGAAAAGGTAAAGAGGCATGGTTTGAAGCACTGCTTTGATTAGAACTAGCCTACTTGCCATATTGAGCGCTCTATGCGTCCACAGGGATAATCTGGCTTCCAGTTTCTCTAAAAGATTGTTCCATGAGGCATGCTTAAGAGCCGTGGCAAATAAAGGAGCCCCCAAATACTTAGACGGAAGGGAAGCAATGGAAAAACCAAAGATACGGGCAATAGTTCTTTGGATGGATGGCGAAGTGTTGAAGAAGAAGATCTGGGATTTGACTTTGTTGATGAGGGCACCAGAGGCCTCCGAAAAGTCTGCAAGAATAGATTTAAGGGCTCGAGCTTCTTGAACAGACGGGTGACCAAAAAGCAGGTTGTCATCAACGAATTGCTGGTGTGAAAAAGCAGGGACTTGGTGGAAGGCTAGACCTTTGAGATGATGAGAGCGGAGGGCTTCTTTAATGCTACGACCTAAACCTTCAGCCAAAATGACAAACAGGAAGGGTGATATAGGATCCCCTTGGCGGATGCCTCTGGAAGGACGAAAAGTGGATGAGGGGATTCCATTGATGAGAATAGAGAAGAACGAAGAGGAAATGAGACTACTGATCCATCTAATCCAAGAGGGGGCAAAACCAAAGGCTTGAAGGACTTGTTGCAGATATTCCCAACTGATACTATCAAAAGCCTTAGATAAATCGAGTTTGAGCAACATACCTGGTTTTTTTGTGTGCTTGAGAGAGTGGATTATCTCATGGGTTAGAATTATCCCATCCGTAATCTGCCTTCCTTCAATGTAACCAGTTTGTTCTGGAGAGATGAGAAGTGGAAGCAGGGGCTTCAATCTGGAAGCTATCACTTTGGAGACAATCTTGTATATGATGTTGCATAAGGCAATCAGACGGAATTTATCCGGAGTGGATGATTCCT